>PVIY010006214.1:0-89094 GCA_004026745.1 Myrmecophaga tridactyla
CCACCCCCAAAAAAGAAGGGGTGCACAGGTGTTTTCCCCTTCTATGTGGGAAACCCGGTTCAATTCCCAGACCATGCAACCCCCCTCCCCCCAGAAAAAGAGTACAACTCCAGGTCACCAGAGCCTTTTAACTTAAGTCCCAATATTGCAGAGAAGAGAAAAGGACAATCTGAGAAACACTGGTACATTTTGTGCTTTCACTCATTTAGGCGGGTAGTACAGATATTAAGGAGAAAGGATTCTGACTAGACAAACCAGGACTTGACTCCTGGCTTCCCTATATTTTTGTCCTTTGTCATATTTTGGGTGGGTAGGATGGGGGGGAGTAGTGTTTTGTTTTTGTCAGGTCCGTAGGTTTTCATAATTTAAGCTTGTATTACAATAGCTGTTTCTTAAGGCCATAAGATGCCAACTGTGGGCAGA
Source organism: Myrmecophaga tridactyla (assembly GCA_004026745.1). Classification (NCBI taxonomy): domain Eukaryota; kingdom Metazoa; phylum Chordata; class Mammalia; order Pilosa; family Myrmecophagidae; genus Myrmecophaga; species Myrmecophaga tridactyla. The sequence goes on from PVIY010006214.1 coordinate 424, forward strand.
TTGGTATTCATAGTTCTTCTTCTGGCCTGAGTTTTGGGATTTCTGAGCCAAATGTGCTTTATGGGGAACTCAAGTCTGAAGCATGGCTAATCAAAATATCTATCCAATTCTTGTCCTGCAAGGAGCAGCTCTAAAGAATGTCCTTATAATAGAGTCACTTTTGTTCTTGAACAAGAGCGGGCAACTTTTTTTTTTTTTTGCGTGGGCAGGCACCAGGAATTGAACCTGGGTCTCCTGCATGGCAGGCGAGAACTCTGCCTGCTGAGTCACCGTGGCCCGCCCTGGACAACTTTTTTAATTTCTTTAATTAGGCAAGTTGTGGGTTTATAGAATAAGCATGCACAAAATACAGGATTCTCATATCCCACTCTATTAACGCCTTGCATTGGTGTGGTGCATCTCTTAAAATTGTTGAAAGCACATTTTTTATAATTGTACTATTTGTATTAACTATAGTCCATGATTTGACTTAGGATTCACTGTATTGTGCAGTTCCATTGATTTTTTTTAAAATTTATTCTAGTAACTTATATACAACCTAAAATTTCCCCTTTTAACCACATTTAAATATACAATTTAGTGTTCTTACTTATGGTTACAATGTTGTGCTACTCTCAGACTGTGAGCACCATCCGTTACCAAAACTTTTCCATCATCCCAAATAGAAACACTGTACATTTTAAACCTTAACTCCCTAGTCCTTGCTCCCACCCCCTCCCCTGGTTACCGGTATTCTAAATTCTGACTCTGTAAATTAGCTTATTCTAATTTCAGATTAGTGAGGTCATTCAGTATTTGACCTTTGGTGTCTGGCTTATTTTACTCAACATATTGTCTTCAAGGTTCATCCATGTTAGAGCTTGTATCAGAAATTCCTTCCTTTTTTTGGGTGAGTAATATTCCATTGTGTGTATAGACCACATTTTGTTGATCCATTCATTGGTTGATGGACATTTGCATTGCTTCCATCTTTTGGCAATTGTGAATAATGCTGCTATGAACATTGGTGGGCAGATATCTGTTTGAGCCCCAACTTTCAGTTCTTTGGGGTATATATCTAGAAGTGGGATTGCCAGATCATGTGGTAGCTTTATACTTAGTTTTCTGAGGAACCGCTGTCTTCCACAGTGGCTGCATCATTTTACATTCCCACTAACAATGAATGAATGTTTCTATTTCTCCACATCCTCTCCATCACTTGTCATTTTCCTTTTGTTTTTTAATAGTAGCCATTCTAGTGGCTGTGAAGTGGTATCTCATTGTGTATGTGTGTTTTTTTTTAATTCAGAAATCTTCACACACTTACAGTACATATATAGTATACAATCAGTGGCTCACAGTAGCATGGCACAGTTGTGTGTTCATCCTCATGATCATTTTTACAACATTTGCATTACTCCAGAAAAAGAAATAAAAAGAAAAAAATCTCATACATCCCATACTTCTTACCCCTCCCTCTAACTGACCACTAGTATTTCAATCTACCCAATTTTTTACCCTTTATCCCCCCTCGTTGTGGTTTTGATTTGCATTTTCCTAATGTCTGATGATGTTGAGCATCTTTTCATGTGCCTTTTAACCATTTGTATGTCTTTGGAGAAATGTCTATTCAAGTCTTTTTTTCCATTTTTTAATTTGGCTGTTTTTTTTGTCATTGAGTAGAAGGTTTCTTTATATATTCTGGATACTAAACTCTTATCGAATATCTGGTTTCCAAATATTTTCTCCTGTTGTACAGGCTGTCATTTTACTTTCAAGATAAAGTCCTTTGATGCACAAAAGTTTTTAATTTTGAAAGGTCCCATTTATCTATTTTTTCTTTTGTTGTTTGTGCTTTGAGTATAAAGTCTAAGAAACCATTGCCTAACATAAGGTCTTGAAGATGCTTCCCTACATTTCCTACTGGGAGTTTTATAGTTTAGCTCTTATATTTAGGTCTGTGATCCATTTTTGAGAGTTGATTTTTGTATATGGTGTGAGGTAGAGGTCATTATTTCTTTAGATAGTTCTTCTGCCCATTTTGGTACCCCCATAATCTGTGTATTGGTATTCCTGGTGGTAGGTATCCCAGAAGTCTCTTAGGCTATTTTTATTTTTTATAATTCTTTTTCCTTCTGTTCCTCAGCCTGATTCATTTCAATTGTCTTGTCTTCAAGTTTGCTGATTCTTTCTTCTGCCAACCTCAATCTGCTGTTGAAACCCTCCTAGAAGTTCTTCATTTAGTTACTGTGGTCTTCAACTCCAGTAGTTCAGCTTAGTTCCTTTTTAAAATTTCTCTCTCTTTATTGAGATTCTCATACTGAGCATTCATTGTTTTTTCTGATATCCTTTAGTTCTTTCCCTGTTTTTTCCTTCATCTCCTTGAGTATGTTGAAGAGCTTTTTTAAAAATCTCTCTTTGATATGTCCATGAAAAAAATCTTCATTGATGTCTTTTCTGGTTTTTTATGTTCCTCTCTGGATTGGCCTTCATTTCCTGTTTCTTTGTCTTGTAATCTTTTGTTGCACATTATATATTTTAGGATTTTTTTTTTAATGTTAACTCTGGGATTTATTCCCTGAGATGTCTGTTTCTTGAGTTTGCAAGCAGCTAGTGATATGACAGATATTTTCTTGAGCGACAGCCCTCCTATCAGGAAGGTCCACCCAAGGCAAAAGTGCAGGGTCCTGTCTTTTCTGGGATCGCGTCTTGCCCTGGGCTGTGATTGCTAGTGGTCCTAGGAGTTCCCCCTCTTTACAGGATTTTGAATACCCACTCTGCCTCCCAGGAGAAAGATCTTTCTCTCTCTCTGGTGTTCCTTGGCTGTGGGTCTTAAAGCAGGTAAGTCTTTGCCCCAGGTCTTCTGTCTCAACTCTTTCTTTTCTTGCCTTAAGCTACTTTTGCCTGGCAAATTCTGGGGCATGGGGGTGGGGGCGGGGGTGGGGGCATGCACCCAAGAGGTTTTCCCAAGTCAGTTTTTCCTAGCCGGAACAAAGCCAGGAACCCACAGAGGGAGCACCAACTGGCTCCAAACTGCCCTGGAGAGGGCATGAGCCAGGGGCTGGCCAGAACAAGAGGAGCTTCTTCCATGACACCCCAAAGCCATGCTTTCTTGACCTGCCCACCCAGTACAGCCCTTGAACTGTCCAGAGTGGCTTCGAACAATGGCCGTCCTCAGAACTGGACCCCCAGAGATCAGAAGTAGCTCATCAAAAGCCATTATCAGAGATCCACCCGTGCCTGCCCCACTTGTTGGGGGAGTAGATCCTTATGTCCCTTTCTGGAGTCAGCAAGCCGTGCCTTCAGACCTGACTGCTTCCTGTCGTGGCAGTGGGAGCTAGGTGCTGGAAAATGACACATAGAGAGACCAGTTTACTGGTATTTACCGCAGTTTGTTGTCCTGGACTCTGGATTTTTGAAATAGTTGGTTCAGACAGTTCCTGCCTATTAAATAGTTGTTCTGGTGGAGAGATTGATTCCTGGAGCTTCCTACTCCACCATCTTCCCACAATCCTCTCTCGAGCAGAAAACTTTTGTCTTTGTTCCTCAAACCTTCTTTAAACCTATGAAAGGGCAGCAGTGAAAAAACCTAGGCTTATCTCAGCCTAGGGATCTGAAGACACTGGCAGTGTCAGGAACTCCCTGCTTGAGTTTAAGGTAATGAAGAACTGATAAGCTGTCCTCTCTCTGCAGGAAAATACTTTTGAGTGGGGTGTGTACATCAACTGTTCAGCTTCCTGGGAAGGTAGTTGTGGTCACTGGAGCCAACACAGGCATCGGGAAAGAGACTGCCAAAGAGCTGGCTCAAAGAGGCAAGTTCATCTGCTTCCAATTCCGACCTGCCACTGCCATTTTACCCTGCTTGGTGACGGTTATTCTCATCATGTCCTTCCAGTCTGGTACTTTAAGAATACCCTAGTACCCCACTGACAACGCTGGTCTGAACCTAGCACAGTGCTCCCTAGAGGAGCACTTTATGAATATTATTGATTTATTTTTTTTTCTTTCTTGATTTGCCTATCAGATACCCACTTGGTGAAGCAGGGGTACAAATTCCTAGTTAAAAAAAATGAACAAAAGCAGTAGAAAATAAAATTAAACATTGCTATCAGGACCTATTACTCCCACTCAAAACCAGAACTGACACTTTGCCTCTTATGTGTTGATTGGCAGGAGCCCGGGTATATTTGGCTTGCCGGGATGTACAAAAGGGGGAGTTGGTGGCCAAAGAGATCCAGACCAAGACAGGGAACCGGCAGGTGTTGGTGCGGAAACTGGACCTTTCTGATACTAAATCTATTCGAGCCTTTGCTAAGGGTTTCTTAGCAGGTAAGTGTAGAACTGAAGGCTGTGCCATGGCTCTATGATCAGCAATACAAACATGGCCAAAAGGAAACGATTCCCTCTCCTTCTCCAATGCATAGAAATGCTGTATAAGATATAACCAAATACTTCTGATTCATAGCTGAACTCATTATCAACAAAGGGAAATCCTCAGGAGGCAATATCAAAAGGAGAGCAGAATCAAAGGCATAGCAGTGAGCAAGAACTGAAGCCAGAAATCTCATATGAATCAGAACTGAATCTGGGCCATAGGGTCTGGGGTTTGAGATCTAAATATCCCTATGAGGATAGAAGATGAGGCCTCTGGCCCTGGATTTAGGGAGCTGGATTTAAGACTCCATTTAAGGTAGGGACCCATAAAGGGCCATCTGGTCCTTGGCCATCAACTCAGGGACTTGACAGAGAATCTCACCATCTCTTTAAGACATCAATGGATAAATAGATATTTGCAAGAAATTATAACCTTAAGCTGGTATCATGTTTGGGCCTAAATACATACCACCAAACAGTAAAATACGTACTACCAAACAGTGAGAATTGTGAGCTGATAAATTAACATAAAAAAAAACTATAGTATCATAGCAGAAGCAAATCCAAGAGCACTTTAGAGGATACCCCCTCTTAACCCAGGGATCTAGGCCTCCCAAGAAAAACACCTTCCACTAATATGAGCTTATAGTCAGAAATTACAAACCACATTAGGAAGTGAGCTCTGAGAGAGAGCAGAAGTAGCAAAGAGGTGAAAGAAACCAATGTTACCTTTGGGATCTGAACCCCAGTGGAAGGAGCAAATACAGACTATCCTTTATTCTCTTTCTTTGGAATCTTCCTATTCATCTTGGTAAGCCTTTGTATTGGGAGAAATGGGACAAACACAGCCGCCTCTAAATTCCCTCTCCTCTTCCCTGCAGAGGAAAAGCAGCTTCACATTTTGATCAACAATGCAGGAGTGATGATGTATCCCTATTCTAAGACAGCGGATGGCTTTGAGATGCACATGGGAGTCAACCACTTGGGTAAGAAATGTGGGCTCATGAGAAAGATGGCCCTTTATGGGCTGGAGGGATACAATTGGTTATAAGAGACAATAAGTGGATAATAATTTGATCCTTTCTGAAAGCTGAAGGATAAATTTGAGCACCACTCAGCTTCCTGCTTACTTTTTATTTCCTGTCTACTTTTTAATCTGTAGTTTAGACTCAGTTTACCTTGAGGCATTTTTTGAACAGCCTGATGGATTGAGGACCATGTTACTTTTTTGGGGGGTATGCTGTATGCCTGGGGTCACATTTCATTCTTTCCATATGAGTATCCCATTATTGCAGCACCATTTGTTAAATTTGGGTTTTTTTTTTCTTTCTTTGTTTTGCTTGCTTTTTGCAGGGGTGGGGGTAGGGGTGGGGAAGTGCATGGGCCTGGAATTGAACCCGAGTCTCATGCATGGCAGGTGAGAATTCTACCACTGAACTACCCTTGCACCCCGTGACCCCATGATACTTTTTTAGTAGTGGTCCTTGCGGTCAGCATTACGTAGGGGCCTCATGCTCTGAGAGAGTGATGTTAATACAAGTTGGAATAAGACAGGACTTCATATTTAGACAGTCCAGACCTAATCCATATAAGAAGGAATCTCATGTCTTTGTTCCTGTTTCCTTAAACCCTCACTAAACCTCTGGTGGATAATGAAAAGTTCAAGACAAAAGACTTTATTCTGAGCTTCCATTTCCCATAGCTGAGCTTTGCTTCTCCCTTTCTTAGCCCTCCCCTCTTCCCCCTACCCCAGTATTTGCCCTGAACTCTTATTAAATCCAGTTTTTCTCACAGGTCACTTCCTACTGACCCACCTGTTGCTAGAGAAGCTGAAGGAATCAGCCCCATCAAGGGTAGTGAATGTGTCTTCCTTAGCACATCACCTGGGAAGGATAAACTTCCATAACCTGCAGGGCGAGAAGTTCTACAACCGTGGTTTGGCCTACTGTCACAGCAAGTTGGCCAACATTCTCTTCACTCGGGAACTGGCCCGGAGGCTAAAAGGTGGGCTTGAAAGAACTGAGTGCGGAGGCAGGAGGCAGTGAGAGGTAGATAGAAACCGCAGGGATAGAAACTGTTTTCTGAAGCCTGTCACCTGGACAGGACCTGCTTCCATGACTTCACCTGGGCCCACTTTCATTAAATGGCCACAACTGAAGATTGGAAGAGGGCTGGCAGGGCACAGGGAGACTCTGACTTTGAGTTGGAAGGCTTGGCTTCACAACACTTATTAGCTGTGTTACCTACAGCAAATCACTTGGCTTTTCAAGACTTATTTCCTCATGTGAAATGGGATCACTTCACCAGTTATTGTCATAATTAAATCAGGCCTGAGGAACAAGTCAAGGCTTTCTAGTCATGGTGAGATGCGACGGAAGGGAGGGACCTGAACTGACACTAGATGTAACCGTTAGGATAAAACAGGTCTTGGGACTATGGAGAGGGGTCTCCCTAACAGCAAAGGGTCAAATAAGAAGGTGGCTGAGGAGTATCCTAGGCAGAAGGAAGAGAATTCATACAAGTCCGGGCTTAGTTTGAAAAACTGAGAGAAGGCTGCTGTGGTTAGAGTATAGAAAGCAAGAGGGAGAGAGAGAGAGAGGTCTGAGAGCACTGGGAAACCAGTAAAATTAAAGCCTTTTAAAAATGGGGGACATGGGTGGACGCAGCAGGCATTTCCAGTATTGAGGCAAGAGATGAGGGTAATCTGGGCTAGTATGGTAGAGATGGAGGGTAGTGGATGCTCCTGAGAAATGTTTAGGTTGTGAAAACCACAGGGCTTACTGCTTGGATATGCAGAGTGAGGCAGGGAATTGTCAAGAACCGCTCCGTGCGCCTGGTTGGGGGTGTAGGAGACACTGCAGGAACCAGGTTTGGCCTTAAAATTATGAAGTCATTTATTTACCTCTTGAGCCTGCAGTATTAGAAGATATCTAGAGTGGATGCTCAGATAACGTAATACTGAGGTCCACAATCCTTTATTTGCATTTCTGAAATCCAAAAGGTTTGGAATTCAGATTTCAACAAATCTGAAAGTTGAGTGTTGTTATAAGTTTGACGCCAGAACTTATTGGGCTGCAAAACCTGACCTATACTAGGGGAATTAAGTAATAGACAGTATGTGTGTCCATATTACCTTTCTAAGATCAAAAACATTTGGAAACATTGTGGACCCAAGGTTTCCAGTAAAGGACCTGGGACAGCATATGAATTTAGCACAGTATTCTAAGCTTTTTTTACTTAGGTTAACTCATTTAATCCTCTAAACAACCATATGAGTGTAGGTATCATGATTATCCGCATTTTACAGATGAGGAAACTACGTTACAAAAACAGGAACATATGCCTAAGGTTACACAGCTGATGAGTGGTGGAGCCCGGATTTGAAACTGAGTGGTCTGGCCGCTAAGTCCTGGACAGTTTAGAGTTCAGACAAGCCATCTGGGCTGTGGATAAGCATGTGCACACCATAAAGGTATATAGAGAGAGTTTAGTGAGCCCCAAGAGCACCAACATTTAAAGACTGTATAGAGGATGAGACCCGGTTTAGGAAACTGAGACCTAGCCTCCAGAAAGGCCAGGAAAAGCAGTAGAGGTGAGGGAAGAAGCCGTGATGAAGGGTAATGCTCCGAGAAGGGATGATCAGTATCAGGAGCTGCTGAGGAGTCGCAGCCTGGCTCTCCTGTTTCCTAAGAGAGTTCTTAACTTCTCTCTGATCCTTAACTGCCTAATCTGTGAATTGAGGGTATAAATTACTGTGAAGAGGGCTTGGGATATCATCGTGGACAGGGAGTCCACATGGGGCGTGTGGGGTGGGGGGTCACGTGTTCATTGACATCCTCTGCTGTCTTGGGCCATTCGGCAACGTCAAGTCCTGTCCTTCCCTCTCTCCGTGCCCCCCCCCCCCCCCCCCCCCCCCCCCCGCCCCAGGCTCTGGTGTTACGACCTACTCTGTACACCCTGGCACGGTCAGCTCTGAACTGGTTCGGCACTCATCCCTCCTGAGGTGCATGTGGTGGCTTTTCTCCCCCTTCTTAAAGACGCCTCAGCAAGGAGCGCAGACCAGCCTGTACTGTTCCCTAACGGAAGGCCTGGAGGTTCTGAGTGGGAAGCATTTCAGGTATGAATGTATTTGGTGGTTGTTGTTTTTTTAATTAATTTTTTAATTTTTTTTTAAAAGCCAAAAAAACAGCAAACAAGTGCAAACATTCATAACTTTTGATCATTCCGTCCTACATATATAATCAGTAATTCACAGTATCATCCCATAGTTGCATATTCATCATCATGATCATTTCTTGGAACATTTGCATCTATTCAGAAAAAGAAATAAAAAGGAAACAGAAAAAAGTTCATACATACCATACCCCTTTCTCCTCCCCCTCACCGATCACCAGCATTTCAGTCTAAATTTATTTTAACATTTGTTCCCCCTCTTTGAATGTATCTGTTTTTGAAGATGGGATTTTATTGCCCAAATGAAATATGTATCCTTTTTAAAAAGTATATGGCCTAATACCACTGTTGCCTTTTGACTCTAGGGCTTTTACCTTTTGTAGAGGAATTTAACCAATTGACTTTTTAATTTTTTTATTTTTTGGTAAATGTTAGGTTTGATTTAGTTTATATTTTCTTTTAGAGTGATGATTGTTTTCTATTTGTTTCTTGTCTTCTTTTTTTAACATTTTTTTTTGTGTGTGAAATATTACGTATTTACAAGAAAGCAATAAATATCCAAGTACATTTTAAAAAGTAGTTGTAGAGCAGGTTTTAAAGTTTGGTGTGAGTTACAGTTCCATGATTTTTTGTTTTTTCTTCTAGCTTGTTTCTTTCTTGTCTTCTTATCTTTTGTTATGTCAGACCAATTTTCTTAGTTCCTTTTGGGACTCAGAGTTCTATTTTTTTTTTTTTTTTTTTAATATGGGCAGGCACCGGGAATCGAACCCGGGTCCTCTGGCATGGCAGGCGAGCATTCTTGCCTGCTGAGCCACGAGTTCTGTTTTCTTACATGAAAATGACTTTGAATCTCTATTTGTTTATTGCCCTCAGGACTGAAATAGTATCTGTGAACTCTCTTCTTGAAAAAGAGGACTTTTTAAATGGAGAATTTTGAACATACACAGGCACAAACAAAATAATTATATTTAACCCCCATATACCCATAATTCAGCCTTAGCAACCATTAACCCATGTGCCCCATCCCCTATCCACTACCACTTTCCATATATATATATATATATTTTTTTTTTAAGTTAGTATAAATGTCTGCATTTTGGGAGAGAGTTAGTTGTTATTAATTCCAGAGTCCAGCATGTTTTCCATGGTGCCCTGAAGGGCAAAAACCTCCTGCTACAAAGAGCTTCATTCTGGGTGATTTGTAATAGTGGATATGAACAGTACTGAGGAAAAAAAAAATCAATGTCTAAAAAGTAATCCAGATTTCATCATGATTCAGCCAACCTTTGCCATAGTTAGTTTCAGATTGTCCTCTGTTAGTCAGAACTTAGACGCCTACAAGCTGGGAGCCTGTCTTCCAGAAATCCCTGAGATTAGATGTCCTAGAACAGCAGGGAGCCCTGTCCCCTGCCCCAGTGTGATGTGCACGTAGAAGCTCACTGATTGGATGCCACTGCCTTGCTCCCTGGAGCATACAGACTTGATGTTATGTGAAGGCTGCCGTGGATCCAAGGTCACATGACTTGGGACCCTCTGCATACACTGGCCATTCACCATGGGCCAGACACACATTTTCACGGCATTGTGGCAGTTGGGTGGGATAGAGCTTAGAGGGTGTATTTTTGGCCTACCAGAGATGAAAGTCGCCATCCAAAGAGACACTGCTCCTAATTCTTTGTTCTTGTAATTAAACAAGACCTTGTAGTTATCAGGGTTTGTGTCCTCCTTGGTGATATCTTTTAAGTCCTTGTGAGTGATAAAGGCATGCATGGTGCATGTGGCACATTGCGCTTGGCATCATTTTGATCAACACATCTTCTCTCATCTCCCGTTGCCGCATAGAACCATCACATGAGCCAGATACTGTCTGAAGTTCGCTGATCCACGGAATGCAAAAGATTCAGGCCTTGTGTCTGTCACTTCCCACACACAACAGGATCTAGTACAGGCAGATGATAGATGGCAAGACTGCTGGCGCTGTCTCCTCCAGTGGCTAACAGTATTCCAGAGGGATCCAGTTCACTGGCCTGGATACCTCCGCCCTGTTGGCTCATCGCCACTCTAGGCTCTGGGTCTTTCAGAATGGCGATCTTGGTGATGTGGCTTGTCTGGACATCCACTACAAAGAGCATTTTGCATTTTATGCCACACACGACTGACATGCAAAGACTTTAAGGGTCCCAAGGTGAAACTCTTTCTCCTTTAGGAAACTGGGACGTTGCTGAGCTCCATGACCATGCAACGACTTGGGAATAGCTGGTTTCATTCTGTAACCTGACTTCCCGACTCTTAGGTGGTTCACCAGGGACCTCTTCATTAGGGGAACCTTTTCCTTTTGTGAAGCAAGTGATCCGAACCAAACTGTGGGTTTCAGCTCATGGTGGAGGTGAGCACCTTCTGCTTCCTGTCAGCTGCCTTCTAGGACATAAAGGGCAGTGCTGCTGTGGGGGAAAACAAGGGTTAATAGGGTGACGGGTCATATACTGGGCCCCAGGGCTGTGTACCACAGGTGCCCAGCCCAGGAGGTGGTCCAGACCTGGGGCTACAGATAGAGAAAGGGGAGGTAGATAGGAGGTAAGGAGGATTGGGGCCTGGAAAGGGAGCTGGAAGGGGAGGCCAGAACAAGAAGCTTCTGCTATATTATTTTAAAGCAAATCCCAGGTATCACATAAGAGCAAGAAGCTTCTGCTATATTATTTTAAAGCAAATCCCAGGTATCACATATCTACACCTTTGAGATTCTGTTGAAATAACCTAACGTATTAGAATAGATAGAAATTAGTTTGGAAAGAAAAGTAGATGGCAAGATCATGGACGCTCTAATGCCAGACTCAGGGAAGAGCCACAAAAGAATTTTCAGTAGAGAGACATAATCTGCTCGGTGGTTTAGAAACACATTCCTGTTGACTTTGTTGAATGAACGAATAATAACCCAAGTGAGAGAGTTCCTCATTTAGGACAATGACAATTGGACTGAAAAGAATGGTTGAGTGAGAAAGGCCCTGAAGAGGCAGAATTTTTACCACTAGGTGACTAATTGAATGAGGGGCTGAGGGAGACTTGGAGACCTAGGTTACAAGCCTTAGTGACTAGGAGGGTGATGATGGCAGTTACTGAGACAGCAGATACAGCAAAAGAATGTTCAGGATTCTTTGATTCTGAACAAAGAAACAGACTCTGGCTAACTGAAGCAAGAAGGGAATTTCCTGAAATACTACAGGGGGTGCTTATAGTTCCAAATGGAAGTCTAAAGAGCCAGGCTTAGAAAAGTCAGAGTGGCCATTCTGCTTGGGGTATGGCTGCTAGAGTGAGTGAGCACCATCCATCTTCAGTCTTAAGGTTTTATGGTTCACCATTTACTTTCCCCAGAGGGAGCGTTGGACCTCTTTTTTCCCACTGCTAACACCCACCTTCCACTTTTCCACCTGGCTCCATTGGGGAGGGCAGGTATGTGATTAATGGTCTCTGCAAACTCTCCAGGGGGAAGAGGCAATTCCACAAAAAGAAATAAGGTTGCTATTGCCAAAAGAAGGTGAAATGGATATTTAGCGAAAAAGTACCATTTGTCTGCCACATAATAAGCCAAGCTCTGCAAATGCTGAATGTGGGTTATCCATGAGATCTATATGTAGAAATGTATAGTAGATAATTGGAAATGTGAATCTGCAGTGCAAGAAGAAGAAATTTATTTGTTGGCTCCACATAGTTTTGTACACTAGAATGATTTTTTAAGAATGACTGTGGATTCTTCTTCTCTGGAGATTTTAAGAAAAGAATAAATAACCCCTTATCTTGGTGTTGACTGAGTGGTTTAAAAAAAGGCTCCTCGAATCCATGACTTTTTAATTATTGAATTGACTTTTGAAGATTCTTTCAGATGCCATGGATTCTTAATTTTACATCATATTCAAGATCCAATAGCAGCTATGTAGACCATTGTGCCAGTTTGAAAGTATTATGTACCGCAGAAAAGCCATGTTTTAATCCTGATCCAATTTTGTGGGAGCAGGCATTTCTTTTAATCCTGATTCAATACAGTAGGTTAGAAACTTTTAATTATTTCCACGGAGATGTGGCACACCCACTTGTGGATGTGACCTTTGATTAGGTGGAGATGTGACTCCACCCGTTCCAGATATAAGGACATTCAATCTGTTCCGTTGATTTATATATCTATACTTGTGCCAACAGCACAGTCTTGATTACCATAGCTTTGTTAAACAATAACATGTTTGAAATCACCTAATCTTTATACTGATTAATGCTTTAAAAAAACCACTGGAAATAACAAGCACTGTGACTGATAAAGAGCACATGCCATAACCACATGTAAGTAGCTCTTACTGCAGGATGTGAATAATTCTCACAGCACATCATAGCTTACGATGCACTTTCATGACCATGATGTCATTTTCTCTTCACTGTAACCTCCCGAAGAGGGTAAGACACAGAGAGCAGCAGATGATGCGAGGTATACAGAAGCCTAGTTATTTCCCCAGGGTCATGTGAAAGCCTGTTGGTTCTCAGTCGTGCCCTTTTCGCTCAGAAATGGCAGACTCTCGCCAATAGTAGTAGTAGGGAGTTACCTTAAATAGAGTGGTATAGTAGTAAGTTGTGTTTTATAAATTCAGAGATACATTAAAGTCGTGTTTCTCAAACTTTAGTGTGTTTAAGAATCATCTAGGAAAAAAGAAATAATCATCTAGAGTAGACAGCTAGTTAAAACAGATTCCTGGGCCTCAATACTAGAGATTCTGATTCAGTAAGTCTGGAGTGGGGCCTGAGAATGTGCATTTCTAGCAAGCTCCCAGATGTTACTCCTCCTGTCGGTCTGTGACCCACATGGTTAGAGTGTTTATAAGTTTACTTCATGTGGTTAATTCAGATTTGTCAAGTTTCATTTTCACCTTCAGAATGTGCTTAGAATATCCAGGAATCGGTTTTCTTGAAATAGTATACTTCTTTTTTTTTAATAATTTTTTTATTGTGAAATAGAACATATATACAAAAAAGCAATACATTTCAAAGTACATCATAACAAGTAGTTATAGAACAGATTTCCAAGATTGATATGGGTTACAGTTCCACAATTTCAAGTTTTCCCTTCTAGCTGCTCCAAGACACTGGAGAGTAAAAGAAATACCAATATAATAACTCAGCAGTTATACTCATTTGTTAAATCCCATCTTCTCTGTTATAACTCCAACTTCTCCCAATCTTTAGGGGTATTTGGGCTATGCCCATTCTAACTTTTTCATGTTGAAAAGGGGTGTCAACAGTATGGGATGGGGGATGGAAATGGTTGATGTTCTTGGAGAGGCTGGCCCCTCTGGGTTTCAGGAGTTATCTGGCCTAGGAACTATCTGGAGGTTTTACATTTCTGGAAAGTAATCTTAGTGCGTGAAACTTTTGCAGAATCTCAGATAGTGCCCTAGATGTTCTTTACAGTTAACAAGAATGGTTTTGGTTGGGGTTTGGCAAAATATCTAGCTGAAGCTTGTGTAAGAATAGCCTCCAGAATAACCTCTTGAGTATTTGAACTCTTTTAGCCACTGATACTTTATTTTGTTCATGAAATAGTATACTTTTAGAAACTGCTTTTTACAAGACTTCAAATTGTAATCCATGCAATTATTTAAAAAACAAACAAAGAAAACCTTCATTGAATACCCTGCTATATAGGGTAGATGCAGGGAATACAAAAGTAAGAAGATTGTCCTTGAGAAAAATTTTAAATGGGATAGAATTGAGATATTCCTCTTGCATTTAATGGGGACTTTCTTAAAAGAATCGGAACTCTAGCAATGAAGAGAAAGTATGTGAAACACCTGGTACCTTTTTGTTTTTTTTTTAACTTTTCCTTTCTTTAGTTGTTTTTGAAGCTGGTTTTACTTACACTAGCCACAAAATAGTTTTAAATGCAGATAGACCAGAAACAAGAAATGTTTTTTCCTACTCTAAGCACCCATGACCAATGCAAACAGCAGGATTTCAGCTGTGTGACACTGTATACGGCCAAGGTCCTGTAATACCCACCTTATAGACTTATTTGAACAAGCTGACACAGGTGTCAGACCGGCACTGATATGACACTTACATCCATCCATACAAAGAGGAATATAAAGACTAAACAATGGCAGCCACGGTGGCTCAGCAGGCAGAGTTCTTGCCTGTCCATGCAAAAAAAAAAAAAAGAAAGAAAGAAAAAGACTAAATGATACGCATTATTTATCAAACAAAGTGGTATGATCAGAGGGAGTCTAGAAAGAGGTCTAAAAACACTATACTTTCTGTGGGATATAGATTGGAGGATCAAGACTTAGGACAAACTGATCCTGTGAAGCAACTAGAAGATATGTCATCTCTGGGTTGTTTTTCTGTCATATCCCCTATCCCAGATAGAGAACAGATTTAATCCTGAACCCTGTGCATTAAGGCCCTCTCTTTCCCTTCTAGTGACTGTCATGTGGCCTGGGTCTCTGCTCAGGCTCGTAATGAGACGATAGCAAGGCGGCTGTGGGACGTCAGCTGTGACCTGCTCAGCATTCCAGTGGATTGACAGGTGGTGGCAGCCAGACCCAAAAGAAGACTGCAGGAGTCTGCTCACCACTCCCTACCAAACTGACTCTCCTTCAGGGCAGCCAGAAAGGAGCAAAATCTTCCAGCCTTGCCTGCTTGATATTCAGTAAAAGGCCAGTACACTGCCAGATTCATCTAAATGCCTTTCATTGGTCCAGATCTATTTTATTCCTTTTACTGCCAGAATTACTAGAATATAGGATATGAAGACCCTCATATGACTTGCACAGATCATATTTTCTCTCCAAAACCTACTGCATAGGAGGATCCAAGCTATGGTAGGGTTGATTTATGGGAATTTGGACTAGTTACTTTCCTCTTTAGTCACCATGTGTTTCCTGCCACCCAACCTTCTTGACTTTAAGAGGACCACACTTGCAGCCTCATCTAAACTCCAGGAATCACAGTGACTTGGCTCAAGAGCAGAGTTCCTCTTTCACTTCTTTAAGAATACCCTCACAGCACCAATATCTGGATTCTTTCAGAAAACTCTTAACTGAATCTGGACTATGGCTCCACCTTATCTTTGACAAGCCAGAGTCACTTTGTTAAGACACTTTCCCAGGTCTAGACTACAGAAGAGCTTCCATTTGTAAGCAGTCTGTGGGGTTTGGTTTAATTGTGGGGGGGTGAGGCAGAAATAAACATCAAGTTCAGAGTGTCATTTTCCTGCTGTTTCTCAGATCAGCAAGCAGGGGGCATGAAGAGAGCAGTATGAGAAGATGGTCACCTGACTTCAGTTACTGACCCAGGACTCAGCAAGGCTTCCTTTTTTTGTGCCCTTAGCTTCTCTTAGAAAACCAGAAGAAGGGAAAGGCTGTTTGGTTGTCATTGGGTTTATCTTCGTGTGTTTTCTTGTGTATCTCTTCAGTTGGGAATATTTTCACAAAATTCAAAACAGCCACAAAGGAGGAGTATTAAACTGGACCTCCATGCAGGGTCCAGATCAGAGATGGAGCAGAGTAGTGTCAGTGTCATTCCGTCTTTGATGCACACGGGTAGAACTGCTAATGGAGGCAGACTCTGCATTTTCTGATAACTTCCCACCAAGAAGCTATCCATATGGATAGCAGAGAAGTCCAAAAAAGGGAAGAATCCTGGGAGATATAAAGCATGCAATGAAGGAACTAGTTGAGGATTTATAAAAAAGACACAAAAAGTCTAAAGACAGTAAAAGCTATAGCAGAATTGAGGGTAAGCACCTGAATCACCTAGACTGATGAGACCCTTATTGGTTAACAAGAACCAATCGACCAAGGTGGCAGGCAAAAAAAAAAAAAATCCCAAATCTTTACTCAGAATAATTATCCTAAGGACTGACTTTCAGTAATTACATTCAATTTAATAATCTTTCAAGGCATTTCTTTATATTATCTTGACAAGGCTAAAATGTCTATTTGCTAAAAATCTGTATTTTATTTGGAGGATTTTAATAAAAGTAATACAAAAAAAATAAATAAACGGCAGTGTGACAGTGGCTCTAATGCTGCCAGAGGAAATCAGAGAAATTGGTAATGTTTCATCACTTGTTTAGAATACATTATTCTATCAGAGTTTGAGATTTTCTTGAACTGGCAATTTATATGTTTCACTTTGGTAGGGAAAACAGTAGTAGGACCGCAGTCTTCACTTCTCATAATTGTAAATTGATAATCTTTTGTTGAGATTGTTTTGACCACTGAAGTGTATATTTAGAAATGGTCATATTATGGAAAATAGGAAATCTTTTGTTTTGATGATAATGCAGTAGAATAGCTGAATTAATACTTTATTACTTGATTTAAATTGAATGTCAGTGACAAAAGTCTTTTTGATTATGTTTTTACTTACCAATTTAAAAAGTATAAGAATTCAACAAAGGTTTAATTATATGGTCAAAAGAAGAAAATACTTTTCATTATTACAGTTATTCATTAATTCCTCATTCTAAAGAATAATTTTCCCTGTCTAGCTGCAGTCCAGTTTCAGTTCAAATAACATTAATTTGGGTTTTGTGATAATTTGATTATTCATTCACCTAATTCCTACTTATCTTCTATGACACTGTTCAGATACCACCTTTTCCCATGTTTCTTGTTTATTCCAGGCTATCTCTCCTTTTTATATCTGCTCCTTTACTTCAATAACACAATGCTATGGGACTTATATCAGTTCACTGCCACTAACCCCAGACTTTGTTATTTCTGTATTCTCAGTGTCTGTTAGTAACTCAACAAGTGCTTGTTGACTCAACTGTCAGTGAACTCAATCTGACAAAAATAAGGGTCTAAGAGATAGAAAGCACTAAAAAGAATATTCATATA
This sequence comes from Myrmecophaga tridactyla, assembly GCA_004026745.1. Lineage (NCBI taxonomy): Eukaryota > Metazoa > Chordata > Mammalia > Pilosa > Myrmecophagidae > Myrmecophaga > Myrmecophaga tridactyla. The sequence continues at coordinate 17,832 of PVIY010006214.1, forward strand.
CTTTTTCATATGTGTAGGCAGTTTAAATATTGGGCTCCCAAGAAAACATTTCAGTCTTAGACAAATTATGAGGTCAGTGAAAACAGGAATTTTCTTCCATTAACCATTACACTAAGTATTTACACCCATGGCGAGCAGGAAATGACTAAATTGTTAACAAATTTCACCCAGTGGTAGGTAGCCAGGTCTGCCTTCTCTACCTGATTATAAATTACCCAGGGACAGAGAGTAAAATTGTTTTATTCACCATCATATCCACATCCCGGCACAATCCTATAACAAGCCCCTGTAGAGTGAATGAATGCAATGCATGAGGCAACCTCGTGCATTAGGCGAGCCGGACTACTAGAGGCTAAGAGTGTGAACCTTGGGGTCACACTGCCTGGCTTCCACTTCTGAAAACGTGTGACCCGTGGCCACCTGACCTACCCAGTATAAGCGCTTCACCCGTCCATGGGCAAGTAGGAATCCGGCCCGACTACCTTTCGAAAACGGAAAGTTAAGGTATGAGTCAGGAAATGCACTGAGGGGGTCAAGGCATATCTTGATACCAAACCACTGCACGTCAGGGGCGACCCCGAGCAGCCGCGGTGCTGACAAAACCACCCACTTCGGGGAACTCGTGACTCCCGTCATCCGCGCCGAACTACAACTCCCGGCCTGCACTGCAGCGCGCGCCCCTCGCCAAGCCCGCGGGGCCTCGGAGGGAGGCGGCCGCGCTGCCGGGTCCGCGGCTTCCTTCCCATCTTTCCGCTTTGGCGCCCCCGCCAAGCCTAGGCCGGGTATTTCCGGGCCCGGAGGACCTCAGCTCACCCCAGCGCGGCGCCGCTCCTCCATCAACCCTTCGGCTGCGCATCTGGCCTGATTTTCTGTCAGGCGTTCGCACTCGACGCTTCCGGGGCGACGCGAAAGAGAAAGAAAGGGAGAGAGAGACAGAAAAGGGGCGGGAGAAATGGGCGTTGGAGCCCGAGAGGACCCCGCTGCCGGCCCCGGAAGCTCCTCGCCTAGGCGGTGGCGGGGGTCGCCGTGATGTCGGCCGGCCAAGGCGGCTGACCGCCCGGCTAGGAGCAGACCCCGAGGCCAGAATCTCGGCGGCCGCCGCGGGAGCGCGGCCTGCGCCATGGCCACCTCCGCCGTCTCCTCGGAGCATTTCGAGAAGCTGCATGAAATCTTCCGCGGCCTTCTTGAAGATTTACGAGGAGTGCCGGAGCGGCTGCTGGGGACCGCGGGGACCGGTGAGGCGAGGGCTGGCCGGGATGTGGGGAACTGGGCTCCGCGCGCTCTGGGAAGAAGAGCCCCGACCCTCCTCCCAGACCCGGGCTCTTCTCTCCCTGTTCCTCATCTTCAGACGCGCCCCAGGGTTCCGTAGCCAGGATCTCCCCGCCGCCACTTCGACTGGGCTGAAGACTCAGGGAGGGACCTCGGGTGTCGTCTCCCAGGGGTCTTCCCTCTTGATCTTCTCGTGGCCCTCTCAAAATTTTCTTGTCTCATTTTTTCATCATGGCAGAAAGAGCACAAGGGTTCTTAAATCTGCGGTCCTCTATTTCCGTAGACTTGGTTTCTTTTGTAGACTTATGTAATTTATTTTGTGCATTTAAAAGCATCTCAAACTGGTGTTTGAATGTCAAGAGACATACTTAGTTTCCACCAGACTAGCAAAGGAACCATGGCACAAAATGGGTTGAAAACCCAAAAAGGAATCATTACTTTGAGAGTCAAAAATTTGTTAAGAGTTGGTAAATACTAGCGTGGTAGGGGAGATTTTAAAATCAGGATTGTGGTCTTTAGGTGAGGTCCTATTGTGAACGTTCTTACTGCTTCCTGCCTCTTGAGTTCAAGCTTCAGGTTGCTGCAAGCTCTGCCTAGAGCTACGTTTTTTCATTTAAATCTGTAGGAAATCCTGTCATAGCTTCTTGGCTTTTGCTGAATAGATCTTTATGGCAACGAGAAAACGACTTTTGAGTTTGCTTTCTGAATTACCAAGGACATGTGAATTGAGTGACTAGTGAGAATGAAATTCATACATTTTTTAAAACAAATATTAGAAGGCTGCTATGTGCCAGGTACTGTCCTAGATACAGTATCACAGTGAAAAAGACATGCAAATCTCCATTCCAGAGGGCGGATGACAAACAATATTTAAGTATTAAGAGGAATTGTTAAGGGCTATACAGAAAAATAAAGCCCCATAAAGAAGTAGAGTGAGGGAGGCACCAGTTTTAAATAGGGTGGCTGGGAAAGGTCTTTCTGAGGAGGGGGGCATTTGAACAGAGACTTGAATGAAGTGAGGGAGTAAATCATGCACGAATTTGGTAGTAGGGTTAGGAGGAGGGACTAGCACTGCAAAGGCCCATAAGCAGAAATGAGTTTGGTATGTTCAAGGAAGAGCAGTAAGGCCAATGCATTCCATGTGGAGTTGGCAGAAGGGAGAGTGGTGGTAGAGAGAGAGATGGTTCAGACCATATGGGGTCTTGTAGACCATGACAGAAGATTTGCATCGTCTTCTAAATGGGATTCATTTAAAGGATATTCAGCAGTAGAGACCAGGATCTGGTTTATATGGTTGAAAAAAAGACTGGCGGTTTCAGCCTGGCACTGAATTAAGTTCTGCAACATCCGTTTCTTTAATGCTAAATAATACAAAAGGGTATTCCATTTTGAAAAATAGAAACTTGAGTTATATTCACCTTTGTCATCTACTTAACATTCTTCCCATTCTTGCAAAGAATCTAGTGAAAAGATGTGCAGTTCTACTCAAGCCCAAAGTGCGCTGACATAAATTGCAGGTAATGGGCTTAATTGATTAATGGTTAATGTATACTGTATATACATTCTTAAGGCTATAATAAAACTTAATCTAATTTTTCACTGTCTTGTCTATACTTGTCTTTCAATAAATGCTGAATAAATTGAATTTAATTAAGCAAACACTCTGGGCCTCTTTTCCAAATCCTTCTTTCCTGATTCTGAGACCATTTCATAAACTTTTCAGAGATTTAATTCTCACTGTGAGTTGGTAGATACTATATAATGTCTATAACTCAGCCCTTGCATTTAGCTTATGATCTGTAGCTGAATTCAGTTATTTTTCAGTTAACATTTATTGAGAATTACATGCAACAGTCACTGTCCCAGGTCCTGAGAACTCCTAAGAGTTCTTGCCTTAAAGGGAAGCAAATTTTCAATAACGTGTATGATGCATCCTAAAATAAAGTTCTCTAAGACCATTAAAAACAGCTAACTTAAGCATGGGAGAAGGAGGGCAAAGTTTTACACTTGGAGTTTAGTCTAAGGGAAGGAGTAGGTGTTTGCTAGACAGAGGGGAAATGGGAAAAGGCAACAAAAGAATAAAAAATTGGATATTTCCAACTATAAGGCTTCAGGTGTGTGTGGGAGAGTAGTAGGAGATGGGAAAAGTGAGGTACAGCCACATTGTCAGGAGTCCTAAGTGTCACATTAAGACCCTGGGACACGATATGGAGAATCAGTAAAGGATTTTAAGCAGGTGATACGGAGTGAGGGAGAAAAATTCAAGGGTGTCTGTGTTTTCTCACTTGGTCAATAGAATGAATGATGAACTTAAAAAAGAAATAGGAGAAACAGACTTGTTGGGGCTGTGATAACTCAAGGCTGGGTGTAGAATAGAGATCATAATGTATCCGTTTCAACCTGACAAGATATTTCTTCTCCTGCCATTTAAAATAACACTTATGAAAAACATATTACATCCCCCTATCCTATATTATTGACAGCACTTTCCAACATGAAAAAGTTAGAATGGGCATAGCCCAAGTACCCCTAGAGATTGAGAAAAAGATCAAAGGAGAAGGTACAGTTATAACAGAGAAAATAGGATTTAACAAATGAGTATGACAATATTAATATTTCTTTTAGTGTCCAGTGTCTTGGAGCAGCCAGAAGGAAAACCTAAAATTGTGGAACTGTAACTCATACCAAACTCTGAAATCTGTTCTATAACTAATTGTCGTGGTGTGCTTTGAAATTTATTGCTTTGTTGTAAATATGTTATTTTTCACAATAAAAATAAAAAACACATTAGGTGAGTTGAGAGACATCTTGGTACTGTATTTAACAGCAAGAATTCCAGGGCCAGACTGCCTGCATTTACCTTAGTAGCTATATGATCTTGGGCAAATTACTTTAACCTAACTAGTTTCTCCTGCAAAATAGGAATAAATCTTAGTATGTACTTCATAGGGTTCTTGGGAAGATTACATGTTAACATATATAAAGCCCTTAGAATATTGCCTGACTTATAGTAAGAACTGTTAGCTATTGTTACTATTACGCAGGAAATCGGATATTTTATTTAAATGAAAAATAAGAATCCCAGCTCCTCTGCCAAAAGATGAAAACCATGCAATGCCCATTAACGTATGAATGGGTAAACAAAATGTGGTATATACATACAATGGAATATTATACAGCAGTATGAAAAAATGAGGTCCTGAAACATGCAACAACATGGATGAATCTTGAGATAATACTGAGTGAAGTAAGTCAGATACAAAAGGACAGATATTGTATGATTTCACTAATATGAACTAGAAAACGTAAACTCAAAGTCTTAAATGTAGAATATAGGACACCTAGAAATAGAAGCTAGCAGAGGGGGAGCACGCTAACCTGATATGTTCAGAATATATAACAGGTTGGACTTAATATGTTTGGAAATAGATATAGGGTTAGGGTAGCTTGTCATGGGGAATATATGGAATAGTGCTGTAGTGTAGGTAACTGTGGTTGAAGGTAGTTATTTAGAGTCATGTACGTCACCAGTTAACACTACAAATTTAAGTTCTTATATGAACTAGTACAAATATATGACACTTATGGAGAGTTAATAATAGAGTAGTGTGTGAGAAAAATGTGGAAAACAGTAGAGTTGAAATAAAATCACAGTTTCAACATGAAATCATGATATTTTCTTAATAGTTCACAGTTTTTATACATTTAATCCTTCAGTAAATATGGAGCACCTACTATGTGCTACCTTTATGGACTGTAGTTAACAGTAATACCTTAAAGTTCTTTCATTAACAGTAACTGATGTACCACACCAATACTAGGGGTCAGAAATCAATAATAGGGGGAGTTAAGGGATATAGGGTGTTTTGGGTTTTCTTTTTGTGTGTCTAGCTAATAATTTTTATTTTTGAAGCAATGAAAATGGCCTAAAATTGAGTGTGATGGTTGTACAACTAAGTGATGATACTGTGAGATATTGATTGTATGTTTTGGATGGAATATGTGATAAGTGAATATATCAATAAAATCTGCAAAATAAAAAAGAGTACCAGCTCTATATACAACTACTCTCACCTTGTTCTTTTCCAGATACTTATCTTCTAACCTACTATGTACTTTACATATTTGTGTTTTTGTTATATTGTCTTCCTTTCACAAAAACAGTGATTGTCAAAGTGTGGTCCCTGAACCAATAGCAGCAGCAGGTATCTGAGAATTTGTTAGAAATGCAACTTCTCAGGCCCTACAGACCGTCTGAATCAGAATGTTTTAGCAAGCCATCTAGGGGATTTATTTCTGACACATGCTCAGATTCGAAAATCACTGAGCTAGAACACCAGCTCTACATTTTGTCTGTTTTGTTTATTATGTGTCCTGAACACCTGGAACAATGCTTATGGTGTTCCATAAATATTTGTTGGAGGATTGAAAGTATAAGTACTGTGAACTGTTAAGAAATGTTAATAATACATGATTGCATATTGAAACTGTGATTTTATTTCAACGCTGCTGTTTCCCACATTTTCGTTACTTTTTAAAGAGTGTCTATAGACCTATATAACGAAACAGAAAAGATCTTCACTTCTCCAAACTGCAGTCTGTGTTTAGTTTCTGTCTTTAAAGGATAGACAACACAATGTCTCCTATTTTAGGAATGACTGTCCATTTAGCATATAAGATGATTATTAATCCATTTAGTAATTTATCAAGTGCCTACAGCCATAATTTCTAGACTTCATTTTGTACCATCTGAAGAAGACTGTCCACTATGTGTCCTTTTTTTTAGTCTTCAATCAAGTTTTTAATGAAAAGATCATAAAATAATGGTTTCTTATCACTGTACAATAAGACTGCATGCTTCTGAATGGAGAGATCAGTTGGTGATGACTTTCTCTTCTATGACACTGACCTGGATTTATTCAAACTCTCGAGGGAAATGAACTGAGGCTGATGACAGTAGCAGTGACCACTACAGGAGTATGATCCTGGTTGTCCCACCCCCTTTCTGGGAGGACATAAGTCAGGATGTGATCCCTCTCCAGTTCCAGTCAAACAGTCTCCACATGTCTTAATGAGGGTCATAAAACTATTGAAATTTTTCCATTTTAATTCACTTAAATTTCAGTATCCTATACATGAGACCCGTTATAAGAGCCAGAACAAATAATCACTATGCAGTAGCACATGCAGCAAATTGTTACTCACTGACACAAAATTTTAATCCAACTCTCTTATTTGTTGTTTTTGTTTGTACTCTTAGGTTTCCTACTGTAAGGATTTAGTTTCAGAAACAATAGTAGTTACTGTTCATTGAACACTTACTATGCTTGGCATTTGCAAAGTGCTTCTTTATAATGTATTCTCTTTTCTAACCCTTTCTACAATCATTTGATGTTAGTACTGTTATTTTTCCTATTTCCAGATGAGAAAATAAGCTTAGAGGGATACAATGCTCTTAACTCCTACCTGGTCAAACTCCTACCATTGTGGTCAACTGAGAGGATAGGTCAGAGAAATGCCACAGTGGGGCGCCAAAAGCAAATTAATCACATATTTTAAAGATCCTGGTGAAACCGAAGTTATTTCCACAACTCTGATGAGCCATGGTTAGTCATTCTTGGGCTGGTAATTCAAGCCACCCATCAGGAAAAGAGGCTGCCCCCCTTGCTTGAACATTTAGGGAGAGAGGTTCTCTCTAGCTCTATCTTTCAGAGCTGGCTGCTTCTATTTTATTCCATGTCTAGGATATGGTGCTGCCATTCACCTAGTTTGCCAAGCCAGAGAGAATCAGTCTTTCAGTGTTAGTCTCTCATATGAGACAGGTTTGGAGAAGTATGTGGAGTAGGAGAGTCATTTGGAATGGCTTATTCTTGTTTCTGGTAGCCATTCTGCCCAATGTGCATTCCTGCTGCACATTATAACTTTAAATTTTAATTCCCTAAAAAAATGAACAGATTTTTAACAGATTTTACCTGTTCCTAAAGGCTATACCCTGGGAGCACAAAAAAGAGACCTCAGTTGTGTACTGTATGGTATATACATTTGTACAGGATGCACTGGATTAGAAGTCGGGAGACTTGATTCTAGAATTAATGCTGCTACACATTTGCTCTCCTGTGACCCTGGGAAAAGTTCTTCAGAATTACAATTTTCAATTGTAAAAATGAGAAGGTTAGACTAGAAGAGCTCTGAGGTCCACCCCAGCTCTAAAACTCACTTGTGTTTTATGGTTCCTAGACTGAAGCATAAAGCAGCAGCCATTGGTCCTTCTCAAGTGGTTAGATCACCCTCTTCTGAACCTTTAAATACTTGCCTCCCTAGCCTCTTTAGAAGGAATAACTTCAAGGGCTTTTTTTTTTTTAAATATGAAAATTCCATAAAGCATCTCGTAATGTGGTAAGAGTCTTCAAATTGTTTTCAAAGGGAGCATCTCTTTTAAAAGTACATATGCTGTAGAGGGGGTGGCAAGGGTAGTTCACTGGTAGAATTTTCACTTGCCATGCTGCCATGTGGGAAACCAGGGTTTGATTCCTGGCTTGTGCACTCCCCACCCTCCACCACCCCCAAAAATTCAGCAAATGTTGCTGCAATAACAGGATAGTCACATGAACAAAAAAGAAATGTGACCCCCACCATACAGCATACAAGAAAATATATACATATGCTGTAGAACATTCATAGGAGGAAGTGTGCATTTTATGAGATGAGGTCGAGTGTTCCTATTCCATAAGGACTAATAATCACAGATGAAGAGGCTGGGAAGGCAGTGAAAGATCAGGATTCTGTGGGCCATCTCCTCCTCTCCTACTCTAACTTATGTAGCCACTTTCTTTGAATTATTCCACAGTTTGCACCTTGAGAATAAAGATCCTCATATCATTCAGTGAAGGAAGAATGAAAGAGGAGTTTATAACTAAACCAGTTGTAGGAAAATCTGAGCGAGGAAGGGAATGAATGCACTTATGTGTACAATTGTGCTTTATACTGTTTCGCTTGGATCCGAAATGCATGAGCTTGAATTTGGATATTTGTTGTTCAGAGAAGTGATGACATACAGCACTTTTGGAATAGCTTATTCCAAAATAATATGGCACCATTCCATTTAAGTAGTCATTCTTGACTGTAGGTATTATTTCACTATTGGTGACTAGGAATGCAGCCACCTCAGGAATAGTAACAGTACCTTTGGTGTGCATTTCACAGTTGCATCACAGTCATGTTCACAAGATGCATACCATTTGCATACCATCAGCCATGGCTGAACTTTCCCTCATGTTTATTTATTTATTTATTTTTTATTTTATTTAAACAACAAATTGAGCCATGGGTTTGTGAGAAGTATGGAGTGAGAAATGGTTCACCTGGAGTGCCTTGTGTTTATTAAAGGGTGCCATGACAGTGAATGGGACATAGTAAAGGGTGTGTTGTCATTTGTTCTTTCAAGCAGTAGCAACATCTAAGGAGCACCCTGCTAGAAGTTATGGGACATAAATAAGAAATTTCCCTGTCTTGAGAAGCTTGATCTCAAGTTGAGAATACAGAATATATACATCCAAAATTATTTATATTTACTGAGAAAAACAGCAGACAAAAATAAAATACTTTATGTGTTAGATACTATTCTGCTTAGCACAGTAAAAATCCACAAAAATTGTTATAGTGACCTTGTATCTTATGTGGGTTTGAGTTCTAATGTCAGTGCTTAAGATGAAAATCGGGGTAGACAAAATTATCCAAGAAAATCTCTTAGGAAAGCATATTGAGTATCCACACCCTGTCTCTCCTTTAGTCCAACTCAACTCTTTTCTTTGGCCATTGGAAGAAAAAGATTGCTTTCTTCAGTTGAGGCTTAGCTGAGAGTGCTGGTTTATACTTAGGAGTCATGTTGAATGCCCGAGAGTTTGAAGATAATTCCAAAAAGTGAATTCACAAAACTATCATCAATGAGAACCTGGTGGTAATGAGTAGATTGAGTAGAATTCCAAACATTTTTTAAAAATCAGGTTCCTCATAAATGATGCTAAATTTTGAATTGTTGCTCTTTAGATACTCTTCAGTTACAGCCAAAAAAGGAGGTCAGGTCCAAAGAAGATGAAAAGAATTATCCAATATTACACATTGAGTCATACTCAAAGATAGGACAAGAACCTAATCCCCCTGGCCTTTTGCCCTGTACAAATGTTCCCTGGATGACAGCATTCCAATACTCCCTCTATAATTTTTGCAGGTGCAAGTACTATTTTTACTATTACTTAATTGTCCTTATATCAGCTTACCTTATGTAAAGTTCATTTAAATCACAAAATTATTTTAAAAGGAAATTTGAAATCACTAATTCAAACGGAAATCCTATATAATCTGTCTAAATGATAGAAAAAAATATAAAGAATGCAAAATAATGCTCTTTTGGTTAGATGCTACTGCTTTGAAGCTGAAGCCTGTTCTATCTTTGTTAAAGGGTGATAAGTTATTTTTAGGAATTATAGACATATTGGCCCCAAAATGACATAATGGTAAGGATTGAAAGGAAAACAACTTTGTCCCTATGCTGTTTAGTGGTGTTTACATCATTTCCATACCACCATCTTTGGATATTTGTCCAAGAAACACTTTACCACACCCTGCAGCCTTCACATTGAGCAGAGTATTTTGTTTTGAATTTGTTTTGCAGAAGAGAAGTGGGTAAGGATTAATGTAGAGAAATAATTCACAGTGGGGGTGAAGGTGGGGGCGGGACAGAGGAGGAATCAGTATTGGTAAACCATCTTATTGATAAAAGTGTGCCTGGTACTGCTAGGATGAGAGGAAAAAAAAAAACGGTTGGGGAGGGAAGGTTGAGGATGATTATTAGTTTAGATCAATTGTGTTTCTTAGTAGGAGTGCTTTCCTGGCCTCTAAATGCCAATAATACAAGTACCTCCCCGTACTACACACACACACACACACACACACACACCTGCCACCCCTCCCCACCAGTCATAAAGCCCTTCCACTTTCTCTTTTTGTTGTTGTTGTTCTTACTGAATTTTTTTAAATTAAAAAAAATGACAACAGACACATTCTTAATATATGATCATTCTGTTCTACATATATAATCAGTAATTCACAGTATCATCACATAGTTGCATTATTGATCATCATGATCATTTCTTAGAACATTTGCATCAATTCAGAAAAAGAAATAAAAAGACAACAGAACAAAATTCATATATTCCATTCCCCTTACCCCTCCCTTTCATTGATCACTAGCATTTCAATCTACTAAATTTATTTTAACATTTATTCCCCCTATTATTTATTTTTATGCCATATGTTTTGCTCATTTGTTGATAAGGTAGATAAAAGGAGCATCAGACACAAGGTTTTTACAATCACACAGCCACATTGTGAAACCTCTATCATTATACAGTCATCTTATATGGCTACCTCCCCATCTATACATGGGACATGACTCCCAGGGGTGTGAACCTTCCTGGCAACGTGGAACAGAAATCCTAGAATGAGCTGGAACTCAGCATCAAGGGATTGAGAAAATCTTCTCGACCAAAAGGGGGAAGAGTGAAATGAGACAAAATAAAGTGCCAGTGGTGGAGAGATTCCAAACAGTCGAGAGGTTATCCTGGAGGTTATTCTTACGCATTAAATAGATATCACCTTGTTAGTCAAGTTGTAATGGAGAGGCTGGAGGGAACTACCTGAAAATGTGGAGCTGTGCTCTGGTGGCCATATTTCTTGAAAATAATTGTAGGATGATATGGCTGTCACAGTGGGGCTGTGTGGTTGTGAGAGCCTTGTGTCTGATACTCCTTTTATCTACCTTATCGATGGACACGTAAAACATATGGATTAAAAATAAATAAATAATGGGAAAAATGTTAAAATAAATTTCGTAGATTGAAATGCTGGTGATTGGTGAAAGGGAGGGGTAAGGAATATGGTATGTATGAATTTTTTTCTGTCTTTTTATTGCTTTTTCTGAATTGATGCAGATGTTCTAGGAAATGATCATGATGATGAATATACAGCTATGTGATGATAGTGTGAGTTATTGATTATATAACAAGAATGGAATGATCATATGATAAGAATGTTTATGTTTGTATGTGGTTATGTGTCATAAATAAAAAATAAATTTAAAAAAAGAAAGGGAGGGGTAAGGGGTATGGTATGTATGAATTTTTTTTTCTGTTGTCTTTTTTTTCTTTTTCTGAATTGATGCAAATGTTCTAAGAAATGATCATGATGAATATGCAACTATGTGATGATATTGTGAATTACTCATTATATGTGTATAACAGAATGATCATATGTTAAGAATGTGTTTCTTTGTTGTCAAATTTTAAAAAAAATTTTAATAAAAAAAAAAATAAATAAATAAAACATAGGAATGTATGTATAAAACACATACAAAAGAAACATGGCTACTGGAACACAGCTCTACATTTTCAGGCAGTTCTCTCCATTACATCTTGACTAACAAGGTGTTATCTATTTAATGTGTAAGAATAACCTCCAGGATACCCTCTCGATTCTGTTTGGAATCTCTCAGCCATTGACACTTCATTTTGTCTCATTTCACTCTTTTTGGTCGAGAAGGTTTTCTCAATCCCTTGATGCTGAGTTCCAGCTCATTCTAGGATTTCTGTCCCACATTACCAGGAAGGGCCACACTCCTGGGAGTCATGTCCCACGTAGACAAGGGGAGGGCGTGAGTTTGCTTGTTGTGTTGGCTGGAGAGAGAGGCCACATCTGAGCAACAAAAAAGGTTCTCTTGGGGGTGACTCTTAGGCCTAATTTTAAGTAGGCTTGACCTATCCTTTGCCTTCCACTTTCTCTTAATGCCAAAAGTCTTTTAGGGTGATTAAGTACTACCCTTACCAGGGAAGAAATGTGGAGTTTATTCTAAGCAGAAGGAATGGCCTCTAAAAATGCATGGAAGCAGGAATGGGCATTTGAAATCTGCTTCCATGAATGAGCATTTGAAATTTCTCTCTTTTCCAGAAGAGAAGAAGAAGTTGATCAGAGAATTTGATGAAAAGCAACAGGAAGCAAATGAAACGGTGAGAACAAGGAGAAAGTCGTTCTTTTTCTGCCGGTATTGTTCTTTTCCAGAATGAAAGTTATGACCTGATCACAGATTAACTTTCTCCTGTTTATTGATCTTGATTTTGACTATTACGTGCCAATTGAGGCCGGTTGATGGGGGTGAGTGTTGAAGTTTGACAAACACAAATGATTTAAAGCTTTAACACTCTTGAAATATTAGTCTTTGTTAATATATTCCTGAAGTGAGTGGTAAGAGCATTCTCATACTTTTACCTCACTGGTCTTTTTAAATCTCATTTTAAGAGCTGGGCTTAAGTTAGTTATTGTTCTTTGTTAAATTTATTCTCAAAAGAAAATGTAGCTCACAGGTGGTTCTAGCCATGTTGCCTCCTGTCTTAAAAGGTTGCATAGTAGGTGGACTTGGTGCCGTGGGCAAGGCATGGATGGACTGGATGGGTTACCAACCAGGACCCAAACAAAATTTGTTAAGAGCCAGTCCAGGCTGCTGAGCAATTTAGCAACTGCTTATCTCTTTTTTAAAATCTTTTTATTGAGAAATAGTCACACACATACAGTCCATACATAGTATACAATCAGTGGCTCACAATATCATCACATAGTTGTGTATTCATTACCATGATCATTTTTAGAATATTTGCATCACTCCAGAAAAAGAAATAAAAAGAAAAATCTCATACACCCCATACTCGTTATGCCTCCCTCTCACTGACCGTTAGTGAGTGAGACCACTAGTAGTTTTCAATCTACTCAAATTTTTTTACCCCTTACCTCCCCCATTATTTATTTATTTATTTATTTATTTTATTATTTATTTATGTATTTTTGCATAGGCAGGCACTGGGAACCGAACCCGAGTCTCCAGTATGGCAGGCAAAAACTCTGCTACTGAGCCACCATTGCCTGCCCATTATTTATTTATTTTTTTATCCTTATTTTTTTACTCATCTGTCCATACCCTGGATAAAAGGGGTATCAGACACATGGTGTTTATAATCACATGGTTACATTGTAAAAGCTATATTGTTATACAGTCTTCAAGAATCAAGGCTACTAGAACAGTTTCAGGTACTTCCCTCTAGCCACTCCAATACCCCAAAATCTTAAAAGGGATATCTGTATAATGCATAAGAATAATCTCCAGGATAACCTCTCGACTCTGAAATCTCTCAGCCACTGAAACTTTGTCTCATTTCTCACTTTCTCCTTTTTGGTCAAGAAGACTTTCTCAGTCCCATGATGCCAGGTCCTGGCTCATCCTGGGGTCCTGTCCCACGTTGCTAGGGAGATTTATACCCATGGGAGTCACGTCCCATGTAGGGGGGAGGGTAGCAACTGCTTAATTCATAATCCGTGGCTTTTGCTCTGCTTCAGCATACCTATTCAAGAGATTGGACCTGAAATCCAAGCCTCCGGTAGTTTTCCACAGAAAGAGTTACTCCTAGATTTTGCTACTTCAGAGTAGACTGAGAAGAAAAAATTCTTTTCTTTTTAGGACAGAGAACTCATGTCCCATGTAGGGGGGAGGGTAGCAACTGCTTAATTCATAATCCGTGGCTTTTGCTCTGCTTCAGCATACCTATTCAAGAGATTGGACCTGAAATCCAAGCCTCCGGTAGTTTTCTACAGAAAGAGTTACTCCTAGATTTTGCTACTTCAGAGTAGACTGAGAAGAAAAATTCTTTTCTTTTTAGGACAGAGAACTTATTGAAAAACTTCCCTGTCCCAATTAAGTTCTGAGAAGTTAAGTTTATATATATCCTTTTCTCTTTTCTGCGTCTGTCTTAAAAGGACCAAGCCACCAGACCATGGAAAATATCTCCTCCATAATGATAGCCCTGGAAACTTTTCTTAATATATCTGTATTGCTGGGCATAAGAACAGTACAGACCATTTTAGGCAGTATTGATATCTTAACATTAACTCTTTTAATCCATGAACACTAGGTGTCTTTCCTTTTATTTAGGTCTTTTTTAGTATCTTTCAGCAGTGTTTTATAGTGTTCAGTGACAAGTCTTTCCTTGGTTAAATTTATTCCTAGGTACTTTATTCTTTTAGCTGCTATTGTAAATGGAATTTTCTTTATTTCTTTTTCAGATTATTCATTATTGGTGTATAGAAACCCAACCAGCTTGTGTGTGTTTATCTTGCATCTTGCAACTTTGCTGAATTTATTAGTTCCAGTAGCTTTTTTGTGGATTCTTTAGGACATAGGATCCTGTTATCTTCGGATAGGGATAAGGTAACTTCTTCCTTTTCAATTTGGATGCCTTTTATTTCCTGCTTGTCTGGTTGCTCTGGCTAGAACTTCTGGTACAGGGTTGCATAACGGTGACAGTGGGCATCCTTTTCTTGTTCCTGATCTTAGAGGGAAAGCATTCATTCTTTTACAATATATTTGCTGTGAGTTTTTCATAAATGCCATTGATTATGTTGAGAATGTTGCCTTCTAATTTTAGTTGTCTGAGTTTTTTTATCATGAAAAGATGTTGGCTTTGTCAAATGCATTTTCTGCATCAATTGAAATGATCAGGTGGTTTGTACCCCTTCATCCTGTTCATGTGGTGTTTTACATTGACTGAGTTTTCTTATATTGAATCAGCTTTCTTTTCTGGAATAAATCCTACTCACTCATGGTGTATAATCCTTTGTTTGCCTGCATTTTGTTGAGGATTTTTGCATTTAGATTCATAAGGGGTGTTGGTCTATGATTATCTTTTCTTTTACAGTCTTTATCTTGGCTTTTGTATCAGGATAATACTAGCTCCAAAATGAGTTAGGAAGTAATCCTTTCTCTTCTATTTTTTGGGAGACTTTAGAAAGGATTGGTGTTAAATCATCTTTAAATTTTTGGTAGAATTCAGCAGTGAAATGATCTGGTCCTGGACTTTTCTTTCTTGAGAGGTGGTTTTTGATTACAGATTCAGTTCTTGAAGAGGACTGTTGAGGTCCTTTTATCAATATACTCTTCTTTTTTCTCTTTTTTTTTGTAATCAGTTTTTACTTAAAGTCTGTTTTGTTTGATAATATAGCTACTCCAGCTGTATAGGTCTGTTGAGGTTTCCTATTTCCTCTTGTGTCAAAATAGGTAATTTGTATGTTTCTAGGAATTTGTCCTTTTCATCTAGGTTTTCTAATTTGTTAGCATATAATTGTTCATAGTACCTTCCTATAATCCTTTTTATTTCTGAAAGGGCGGTTGTAATATCCCCACCCTCATTCCTAAGTTTAGTTGTGCTCCCTCTCTTTTTCTTTGTTGGTCTGGCTAAAGGTTTGTTGACTTCATCAGTCTTTTAAAAAAAAGATTCTATTGTTTTACTACTCTCTCTCTCATTTATCTAATGAATCTAATCTTTTCTATTTCGTTTCTTCTACTGACTTTGAGTTCAGCGTGCTCTTCTTGTTCTGGTTTTTTAGGTGTGAAGTTAGGTTATTGATTTGTGGTCTTTCTTCTTTCTTAATGTAAGCATTTGGTGCTTTAAATTTTCCCTAGAGCGCTGTGTTCACTGTATCCTCTAAGTTTTGGTATTTTGTGTTCTTGTGTTTTTGTCTTAAGACATTTCCTAATTTCCCTCATGCTGTCTTTTTTGACTCATTGGTTGTTTTTTTTTTTAATTTGCATATGGGCAGGAGGCACCAGGGATCGAACTCCAGACCTCCAGCACGGCAGGTCGGAGCTCCGCCTGCTGAGCCACGGCAGCCGCCCTCATTGGTTGTTTAATAGTGTGTTGTTTAATTTATACATATTTATAAGTTTTCCTTTTTGTATTCACTTCTAGCTTTATTCCATTGTGAGTTGAGAAGATAATTTATAAAGATTTGGTTTGTGGTCTAAGATAGAATTGTGGTCTCTCCTGGAAAATGTTCCATGTACCCTTGAGAAGAATGTTTATTCTGTTGTTGGGTGGGTTGTTCTATATATATATATATATGTTAGGTCTAATTCTTTAATAGTATTAAGTCTTTGTGTTCTTATTGATCTTCTTTTTGTTTATTTATTTAAAAATTTTTTTTAATCATAACAACACACAAAAATGAACATTCTTACCAAATGATCATTCCATTTTTGGTATATAATCGGTAACTCACAATATCATCACATAGTTGTATATTCATCACGATGATCATTTCTTAGAACATTTGCATCAGTTCAGAAAAAGAAATAAAAAGGAAAAAGAAAAAAAACTCATACATACCATACTCCTTACGCCTCCCTATCATTGATCGCTAGTATTTCCATCTACCCATCTTATTGATCTTCTGTTTAAATGTTTTATCAATTATTGAAGGTCATATATTGAAGTCTCCAATTATCAATTTCTCCCTTCAATTCTGTCAATATTTGCTTCATATATTTTGGGGCTCTGTTATCAGATGTGTATGTGTTTATAATTAATATATCACCTCGCTGGGTTGAACCTTTTATCAATATATAATATCATTATTTATCTGTTGTCATCTTTTTTGACTTAAAATCCATTTTGTTTGACAATAATATAGCTACTCCAGCTTTCTTCTGGTTATTATTTGCATGGAATATCTTTTTCCACCCTTTTACTTTTAACCTCTTGAAAGTACTTAAAGTGATTCTCTTGTAAATATATAGATGAATCATGCTTTTCCAACCAATCTGCCAGTCGCTGTCTTTTCTTTCTTTTTTTGGCATGGGCAGGCTCCAGGAATCGAACCCTGCTCTCCGGCATGGCAGGTGAGAATTCTGCCATTGAGCCACCATTGTAACGCCCTAATCACTGCCTTTTAATGGGGAGTTTAACTCACTGACATTAAAAGTAATGACTGAGGGCGGGCCACGGTGGCTCAGCAGACAAGAATGCTTCCCTGCCATGCCAGAGGACCCAGGTTTGATTCCTGGTGCCTGCCCATGTAAAAAAAATAAATAAAGTAATGACTGAGAAGAAAGAATTTTCTTCTGCCATTTAGCTGTTTGTTTTCTGTATGTCTTGTACCATTTTTATTCCTTAATTATTCCATTTTCCTATGCCATTTTGATTCCCTTCTTTCCTTTTTTTCTATATATTTTAAAATAATTATCCTAGCAGTTACCTTTGTAGTTAGAATTAACATCTGATTAGTACTAACTTGGTTTCAGTAGTGTAGAAACTCTACTCCTATATATCTCCAAACCTTCTGCTATTATTGTTATTAAATATTATATACTTATACATTGTATACCTGTTAACATAGATTTTCATATTATTTTACACATTTGCCTATTAAATCATTAATAGTCCTTAAGTACAATCATAACAGGATTTTATAGTTATGATGTTGTGACCTTTACCATTGTTCTTCATACAATTTTGAGTTACTGCCTATTTTCCTTTTATTTCTGCCTGAAGGGTTCCCTTTAGCATTTCTTGTAGGGCAGCTCTTCTTTATCTGTAAATGTCTTAATTTCTTCTTTATTTTTGGAATATAATTTTGCTGGTTATAGAATTCTTTGTTGGCAGTTTTTTTTCTGTAAGGACTTTAAATATGCCATCCCACCGTTACATGGCCTCTGTAGTTTGTGATGAGAAAGCCACTGTTGATCTTATTGGGGAATCCCTTGAATGTGACAGATTGCTTCTCTCTTCCTTTCCAAACCCTCTTTGTCTTTGAATTTTGAGAATTTTTGCTGTGTGTCTTAGTGTTGATCTTTTAGAGTTTATCCTGCTTGGAGTTTGTTGTACATCCTGGATGTGTATATTCATGCCTTTCAAAATTGGAAACTTCGGCTATTACTTCTTCTAGTGCTTTTTCTGCCCCTTTCTCTCTCATCCTTCTAGGACTCCAGTGATGTGTTGTTCTAGTTTGCTAGCTGCCGGAATGCAATATACCAGAAACGGAATGGCTTTTAACAAGGGTAATTTAATGAGTTGCTAGTTTACAGTTTTAAGGCCAAGAAAATGTCCCAATTACAACAAGTCTATAGAAATGTCCAATCAAAGGCATCCAGGGAAAGATACCTTGGTTCAAGAAGGCCGATGAAGTTCAGGGTTTCTCTCTCAAGTGAGAAGACACATGGCGAACACAGTCAGGGCTTCTCTCTTGGCTGGAAGGGCACATGGCGAGTACAGCGTCATCTGCTAGCTTTCTCTCCTGGCTTCTGGTTTCATGAAGCTCCCCTGGAGGCGTTTTCCTTCTTCATCTCCAGAGGTCGCTGGCTGGTGGACTCTCTGCTTCGTAGTGTTGCTCTCTCTGAATCTCCCATTCTCCAATTTGTTTCCTCGTTTATAGGACTACAATAAACCAATCAAGACGCACTCAAATGGGTGGAGACATGTCATCACCTAATCCCGTTTAACAACCACTCTTGACTAAATCACATCATCCAGGGAGATGATCGGATCACAGTTGCAAACATGCATATTGAGCAGAGACCATTCTACCCTTATGAAATGGGATTTTGACCAAAACATGACTTTCCTAGGGGGCGTACTTCCCTTCAACCCAGCACATGTGTATATTGGTAAGTTTGTTGGTGTTCCACAGGTTCCTTAGTCTACGCTAATTCTTCTCTCTGTTACTCACATTGGATAATTTCAGTTTTCTTTGTCTTCAGGGTTTTTGATCTTTTCTTCTCCCTCTTCAAATGTGCTGTTGAATCTGTCTGAATTTTTTATTTCAATTACTGAACTTTACTGCTTCAAAATTTGTTTGGTTCCTTTTTATAATTTCCATCTCTTTATTTTTAGAAATTTTCCTTTAGTTCTCTGTATACAGATTCCTTCAGCTCATTGAATATCACTGAGACAGTTGATTTAAAGTCTTTGACTAATAGTTCCAATGTATTAGGTTCCTCAAGGATGGTTTCTGACAAATTCTTTTTTTGACAGTGAATGAGTCATACTTTCTTATTTCTTTGTTTTGTAATTATTTGTTCTGAACTGGACAAATATTGTTTTACTCTGGAAACTGAGTTCTCCCACTCCTCTGGGATTATTAGTTTTTGTTGTTGTTGAAGGCTGGAGCCATCAATTTGTGACTTTTTGAAACTATTTTTGCTCCCAAACAGGGAATGGAAAAAGAGGGGAAAAAAAAAAAACTACTGCTTCTTTAAGAGGCCTCTGCTGCTTCTGCCTGAGGGGTTTGGTTGGGGAGTAAGGTTGGAACAGTGGCTACCTTCAGAGTTAGTGATTTGAAGTAGCTGATCAAAAACAGTGATCACAAATATGCAACTATGTGATGATATTAAGAATCACTGATTATATATGTAGAATGGAATGATATGTTAATATTTTTGTTAATTTTTTTTAATTAATAAAAAAAAAACAGTGATCACCCCCACATTTTGGAAGACTGGGTCTTTATAGCCCCCACTTGAACCAGCAAGCTGGACCAGGGGCCCAGCAGCAATCCCTATTGCTGCCTGCCATACTGCTAAAGGATGTGGGATGGCAGCCACTTCACTGAGGAGGAAATACACTAATATTACTAGCTTCTTTGTCCAGCTCTTTTCTGGATGCTGCACAAAGTTCCATGAGACTCCAGAGTTTCAAAATAGTTGATCCACATAGTTTCTGCCAGTCCAGTGGCTGTTTTGGTAGAGGGGCAGATTGCTGACTTTCCTACTCTACAATCCTTCAGTTTTCCTAGGTATTATGTTTTACTTAACCCAGAAAAAAAATCAAGATCTGATTTCTCAGAGCAAGGTGATCTGGGCCTCTGGTTATCTCTCACCCTAGAAATGAGAGAAGTAGGGAAAAACCCTGATAAGAGATTCCTGTTACTTTTACTACTGTAGACTTCAAAATGCTTCTTGACAGCTACATTCAATCCTACAGACTAGAAGTATGGTTATTGAAAATAGCTGGGATTTGAAGATGCTGCGTCCTAACTCCTCCTTTTATTGTGTGATCTTGAACAAGTCTTTTTAAGTCTTATATATGAAATGCAGACAGTATTTCCTACCTTATTGAGTTGTTGCAAGAAGTAAGAATGAATATAAAAATGTCTTATGAGCTATAAGGTCCCTGTTTTTTTTCATTCATTCATTCATCATATACTTTTTGAATGCCTGCTTAATGCTTGCTAAGCACTGTCCCAGCACTGGGAATAAGGAGGTGAATATGTCAGGGGTGGTCCCTGCCCTCACAGATTTTATGGTTAAGGATTTGTCAATTCCAAATAAGTCTCATTTCATATGCCCAGATGAGAGAAGAACTAGACCAGTCTACTCAAAAGTTTCTTCCTTCTCAGCTGGCAGAGATGGAGAGGGAACTACATTATGCACCCCTATCGTTCCGAAACCCCATGATGTCCAAGCTTCGAACCTACCAGAAGGACCTTGCCAGACTTCAACGGGAGGTGAGAAGTACACCTTTGACAGCTACACCTGGGGGCCGAGGAGATATGAAGTATGGCACATATGCGATAGAGAATGAGCATATGGTAAGTGTTGGTTATTTTTTTCCTTAACAGCCTGTGGTACAAGAATTAATTGTATTATGGAATACTGTTCATTATCAGTTTAATCTAATTTATTAAATTGGACTGACTGCTCAAAAATTTGTATTCTGAAATCATCTAAAGAAGCTAGATAATTAAAGGAATAAAATAGATCATCATAAAGATTAAATTTAATAGTGCTACATTTAGGATCATATCCACAGTACAAAATAGAAATGACTTGCAAGTAGCTTAGAAGAGAAATGGAAGGGGGACTATAAGTACAGTCTGAACATATGTAAAAAAGCCAGTAATGTAGTTTTTAAACAAACAAATCCTATTTCATAATGCATCTTGATTATAGTTTAAGAGACATTCAGAACGATCCTGGCCTGATATTGCTGAAGTCAAAATAGAGAATTTGAGAATGATGCAAAATTTTCCAGAGGATTCACAGGAGATTACCACAGATCAGAAGATAACATGACTTCTGAAGAGAGACTAGAAAAAGGCAGGCAGGTGGAGTTCATTAAAGTAAGAGTTATAAAAGGGGTTATTTTTGTTATCCCCTTCAAAACAAAAACAAGCAAAAAAAGAACAGGGAGCTAGGTCCAGCCCATACTTTTGCTTTAAAATTAGTTTGGGAAGTTATTAAGAAATAATTCGGCTATATGTATCATTTTCCTTAGAATTATAGTTCAGTATCTTTCTGGGGTTGATTTATATGATCTTTTTTTTTTTTTCCTGTCCTTTTCTTTGCCCTTGTCAGTGGGAAATTTATATCTTTTATAAAAACTTTTTTTCTGGTTCCTTTAAGCTAAAGTAATGGGTTTATCTGAACCTTTTTTGGTGGTTTCTTGATACACTGGCCTATATGCTATTTACAAAGTAAAAAGGTTTCTTGTTACTTCTATTCTGGGAACTTATCTTTTGGATTTTAAAGGGTGGTGCCCCAGTGCTAGTAGTTACCTGCTCAGGAAAAAACATCCGTGAAGGGCCCTTTTTTGACTTTTTTTTGGTATCTAAATTAGAACTGCACCCAATTTCTGTTGATGTTGGTAAATTCTTGTGTGACAAAGGCTGCTTTTGTCCTCATATTATCTGTGCTTAGGATTATAGGTGGAGATTTAGAAATTAGTGCACTTGGGAAAGTCTTACTCAGACCCCAGAAATTACTTCCCTGAGAGCAAGTAGAAGTTTCTTCCACAATGTCATAGTGTCTCCGAATTTTAAATGATTCTTATGTGCTAAAATATAGAATGCCTTATTCATGGCATCTCATTCCTCAGTACTCAGGTGGGACTCTTCAGTGAATTAATCTGTTTCTAGGTCTAGGGTTGCAGAGTTTTGTTGGTTTGCTTGTAGTACTACTGAAGTTACAGGCTAACATTCCTGAATTTTCTGGTAGTTCCTGTACCCCCAAGCTGGGTCACTGCTTCTCTGAAGTTGTTAGCCCAGGAAGCATATGGACGAGTTCAAATTTTATCACAAACCCACCGGGAGGAAAACGCTAATGTTTTTAATTGTCCTTCTCTTGCCTCACTTATATATAAATGGAGTGGGAGGTATTGTGATCTTGTTGATTGGATTCCAGGTTTTGCTTTAGTCTTTGACCTTGAACAGGATCTTATATCTCATTAGCAGCTAATGAAAATATGGTTTATATATTTCTTACACAAGATCATAAGGAATGTGCTGGCAATGAATTTATAAATCGATAAAGCCTTAATATTTCCTTTACATATTTGTCAGAATTGGCAACAGTCCCAAAGGGCATTGCTTCTGGAAGGCACTGAAAGCCTGAACCGGGCCACCCAGAGCATTGAGCGTTCTCATCGAATTGCTACAGAGACTGACCAGATTGGCTCAGAAATCATAGAAGAACTTGGGGAGCAACGAGAGCAGTTGGAACGTACCAAGAGTAGGGTGAGTCTGGGCAGACGAGGAGAGCGGCAAGAGTGGGAAAAGTAGGTAGACCCTCTACATCCCAGTGCCAAGGTCAGAAGCAGTTCTGAATTCAGCGGATGACCTTTAGGTTCTTACATTTTTCTTAGTTTTAGCTTGCTTGGCTTTAGAAGGAGATCTTCCCCCTTTGTGACAGTCTAACCCCCAAGATTTAGTGGTCTTTGGAACCTATGTTTTGTTTTTGTTTTTTTTGCACATTTTCTTATTATTATTTTTAAACATAACATACAAACACAAACATTCTTAACATATGAACATTCCATTCTTGGTATATAATAATGACTCACAATATCATCACATAGTTGTATACTCATCACCATGATCATCTCTTAGAACATTTGCATCACTCCAGAAAAAGAAATAAAAAGAAAAAAGAAAAAACTCATACATACCGTACTCCTCCCTCTCATTGACCACTAGTATTTCCATCTACCTAATATATTTTAACCTTTGTGGAACCTATGTTTTAATGAGGAAAGAAAAGAATGTGAAGGAACCTGATTTCTGCATTTATTGAAGATTGTCAAATATATTATATATAATATTGATATATTATATATATTTAATTTAAAATATAAGATTGTAGCCACTCCATTCTTTTATTAATTTCTATATTATCTCTTTTCAGCAAGACAATAATCTGTCAAAAGATACTTAGATTGTAGAATCACCAGTCTGAGTTGTTGAAATTGTATTTCTCATAGATCTAGTGGAATTCTCTGTTATTCTTACAAAGCCTTATCTACTTATAAGACCCTAGCTTTCCTGGCATTTAGAACCAAGGATATTTTCCACATATCATAAAATGGTACCACTGACAAACTATAGAGGTTTAATTCTGTACTATAAGTCTTTACTGTTACCTAAAAAGCCGGATCATTTTGGGAAGAAAATGGCCAAATGATGACTGAATCAGGAGCATCTAGTTTGCTGTTATTCTAACAGGCTCTGAAAAACAGAACTCATTTCTTCCTATCCATAAATGAATTAATTTATAGGAAATTAAAAGTAGTTGAACTTTCAGTACCTTGCAATATAGGTATTTATTTGTTCTCATTCATGCATATGGACTAACTATAATATATGAACTTGGAGAACTGACATAGAGAGTGATCAGGTTGGGGCCTACTGTAAAGAGTCCTAGTTTGTAAGCTTTAACAGCAGTTACATCTATTTGTGTATGACCTGGTCATTCCCAGGAACTTTTAGTATTTATATGACACATGAGACTCAGGGTTAGAGCTCATTATTTATTTATTTTATTACATTATTTGTTTATTTTTTGTTTTTGTTTTTTTTTACTTATCTGTCCATACCCTGGATAAAAGGAGAATCATTCACACGTTTTTCACAATCACATGGTCACACTGTAAAAGCTATATTGTTATACAATCATTTTCAAGAATCAAGGCTACTGGAACAGAATTCAAGAGTTGCAGGTACTTCTCTCTAGCCACTCTAATATACCATAAACTAAAACAGGATATCTATATAATGCGTAAGAATAACTTCCTGGGTAACCTCTCAACTCTGTTTGAAATCTTTCAGCCACTGAAACTTTATTTCATCTCATTTCTCTCTTTCCCCTTTTGGTTAAGAAGGCTTTTTTAATCCCATGATGCTGGGTCCTGGCTCATGCTGGGACTCCTGTACCACGTTGCCAGGGAGATTACACCCCTGGGAGTCAAGTCCCACGTATAGGAGAACGGGCAGTGAGTTCACCTGCTGAGCCACATCTGAGCAACAAAGGAGGTTCTCTGGGGTGACTCTTAGGCATAATTATAAGTAGGCTTAGCTTCTCCTTTGCAGGAATAAGTTTCATAGGGTCAAAACCCAAGATCGAAATTGGTTATCCTCACTGCTTGCAAGAAAATCAGAACTTCCCCAGATGGGGAAGTTGAGTATTTACTCCTTTCTCCCCAGTCCCCCAAGGGGACTTTGTACACACTATTTTTTTTTTTTTAACTTTTTTTATTGTGTAGTATAACATATATACAAAGCAAAGAAATAAAAAAGCAATAGTTTTCAAAGCATTCTTCAAAAACTGGTTACAGGATAGATCCCAGAGTTTGTCATGGGCTACCATACAATCCTCTCAGATTTTTACTTCTAGCTGCTCCAGAAAATAGGAGCCTAGCGGGCTTACTTTTTTATCATCACAATCAACTTTTTTTTCTGAACAATAACATATACAAAAAAGCTATAAATTTCCAAGCACAGCACCACAATTAGTTGTTGAACATATTTCAGACTTTGAAATAGGTTACAATTTCACAATTTTAGGTTTTTACTTCTAGCTGCTCTAAAATACTGGAGACTAAAAGAGATATCAATTTAATGATCAGCATTTATATTCATTTGTTAAGTCCTATCTTCTGTGTATAATTCCACCATCACCTTTGATCTTTCCATACCTCTCATTGGGGTTGTTTGGGCTATTGCAATTCTAATTTTTTGATATTGGAAGGGTCTGTCACTAATATGGGGTAGGGAGATGGAACTATCTGATGTTCTGGACAGGCTGGGCTAGGTTTCAGGACTTATCTGGACCAGGGATCTATCTGGAGCTTGTAGGTTTCTGGAAAGTTACTCTAGTGCCTGGAGCCCTCGTAGAATCTTATAAATTGCCCTCGGTGTTCTTTAGGATTGGCTGGAATGGTCCTGGTTGGAGGTTGGCAGGTTATGATAGGTAGCAAGGTCTACCTGAAGCTTGCATAAGAGCAACCTCAAGAGTAGCCTCTCAATTCTATCTGAACTCTCTCTACCACTAATACTTTATTAATTACACTTCTTTTCCCCCATTTGGTCAGGATGGAATTGTTGATCCCATGGTGCCAGGTCTGGGTTCATCCCTGGGAGTCATCTCCCATGTCGCCAGGGAGTGTACACACTTTTTTATTCTCTGCCTAAATTACTCTGGAATGTATCAGGGCATCAACTAACTTGTACAAACCAACAAGATCTCACTCTGTGTTCAAGATTCCAAGTAATTTTGGTGTTCGAATAAGTTGACCATACAGTTAAATTAGATAATGTGCTACCAAAAATATAAATTTTACATAAATAAATACCTCTCCCTTTGGTCTCACACAGAAGCTTACGTTTTAAAATATGGAGCATATCATCCTTTACCCTGTGTCCTGATTTACTTCAGTCCTATCCAGGTCAGGTTCATTCAGATCTATACTCAAAGTCTGATCAGTTTTTTAGCATTTTAAACAGTTGCTGTATGGGGTAATGCTGACTTTGATAGCTTCAGAGCTCTAACCCTGAGTGAGTCTCAGGTATCATAAATACCCGAAGTTCCTGGGAACAACCAGGTCATATACAAATAGATCAGCATCTCAGAATTTAGAGATAACAGTCACAACTCTGGAATAGATGTGAGTGCTGTAAGAGCTTACAGTCTAGGACCCTTTACAATAGACCCCAACCTGTTAAACCCATGCTTTCAATGTCAGCTCTCCAGGTTTATATATTATAGTTAGTCCAAATGAGTGAGGCACCATATATTTTGTCTTTTTGTTTCTGACATTTCATTCAATATACTGTTCATTCACCAAGTTGCATGTCTTACAACTTCGTTCCTTCTTGCAGCTGCTCAGTAGTCCTTGTATGTGTATACCACAGTTCCCCCTTCCTTCCTTCAGTCATTGTACTCTTAGGCCACCTTCATCCATTGTAAATCATGAACACTGCCATCATCATAAACACCAGTGTGCAAATGTTCATTCATATTCCCACTCTCAGTTCCTCCAAGTATAAATGTGGCAATGGGGTTACAGGATCATATGGCAACCCCACCTCTAGCCTCCTAATGGAACTACCACACTGCCCCCCAAGGAGCTGTACCACTCTGCTTCCCTACAACAGTGAATAGGTACATTTCTTTCTCCATTTTCTCCAGCACTTGTATCTCTCTGTTCCTTTTTAAACAGTCTTATTCACACACTATACAATCCAATCTAAGTAAACCATCACTTGTTCCCAGTATAATCACATAGCTATTTCTTTGCCACACAATCTATATGAGGATATTTCCTTTCCTTCTGCAAAGAATTTCATATTCATCCCCCATATCCCTCTCCTTTTGACAGTTAGTTTTGACATATTGCCTTTGTTACATTCATTGGAAGCATATTTCAATGTTAGTGTTAACTATAGACCCTAGTGTGCATTGACTAATTTTCCTGTATACCATCCCATTTTCAACACCTTACAATGTTGACATTCATTTGTTTTCCCTCATGCAAAAACTTTCTTATATTTGTACATTTAATAACCAACATTGTCCACTCTAGGCATTCCTAAGTTATACGGTCTCAGTCTATCTTTTCTTCTAGTGTCATACATGTCCCTTGCCCTTCTCCATCAGTCATACTCAAATTCAGCTTCATTCAGTATATTTATATTATTGTGCTACCATCAGATAGTATTGTGATACCCATTTCTGAATCTTTGCAATCAGTTCTGTTGCATATTCTATATATGCATATATATTCTATACTTAGCAGCAAATAAGTGTGCCTCTTTCTCCACATCCTCTCCAGCATTTCTTTTTTTTAATACAATAGCCATTTTAGTATGTGTGAAATATCTCATTGTGGTTTTGCTTTGCACTTCCCTAATTGCCAGTAAAGTTGCACATCTTTTCATGACTTTTAACCATTTGTATTTACTCTTCTGAAAAGTGTCTGTTCATGTCTTTTGCCAATTTTTTTTAATTGGTTCTTTATCATTTTGTTGAGTTGTAGCATCTCTGTATATATTCTGGATAGTAAACCCTTATCTAATATGTGGTTTCCAAATATTGTCTTCCATTGCAAAGGCTGCCTTTTTACTTTACTGACAAAGTTCTTTGATGCATAAAAGTTTTTAATTTTGAGATGTCATTTATCTGTTTCTTTTTTCATTGTTCACACTTTGGATATAAGGTTTACGAAATGATCATAAGATTTTTAAGATATTTCCCTACATTTTCTTCTAAAAGCTATTAGCTCTAATGTTTAGATCTTTGATCCATTTTGAGTTAATTTTTGTATAGGGTATGAGATATGGGCCATCTTCCACTCTTAAGCATATGGATATCCAGTTCTCCAAACACCATTTTTTGAAGAGGCTGCTCTGCCCCAACTGGGTTGGCTTGACTGCCTTATCAAAAATCAGTTGTCCACAGATGAGAGGGTCTGTTTCTGAACACTTAGTTCAATTCCATTGTTCAGTTTATCTGTCTTTATGCCAGTACACACTGTTTTGGCCACTGTAGGTTTGTAACACGCTTTCAAGTCAGATAGTGTGAAACCTTCCACTTCATTTTTCTTCCTCAAGATATTTTTAGCTATTTGGGACACCCTCCCCTTCCAAATAAATTTGGTTGTTGGTTTTTCTATTTCTGGAAAGTAAGTTTTGGGGATTTAAATTTTATTGCATTGAATCTATAAATCAATTTGGGTAGAATTGACATCTTATAGTCTTCTAATCCCTGAACATGGTATGCCCATCCATTTATTTAGGTCTTCCATGATTGCTTTTAGCAATTTCTTATAGTTTTCTGTTTGTAGGTCTTTGTATCCTTAAATTTATTCCTTAATATTTTATTCTTTTGGTTGATATTGTAAATGGAATTTTTTCTTGATTTCCTCCTCAAATTGCTCATTACTATAGTGTATAGAAAAACTGCTGATTTTGGGGTGTTGATATTGTACCCCACCACTTTGCTGTACTCATTATTAGCTCTAGTAGCTTTGCTCTAGATTTTTCAGGATTTTTGACATATATGTATATCATCTACAGTGAGAGTTTTACCTCTTCCTTTCCAATTTGGATGAGTTAATATTTCTTTTTCTTGTCCACTTATTCTGGCTGGAACTTCTAGCACAGTGTTGAATAACAGTGGTGACAGTGAGCATTCTTATGATGGTTAGGTTCTTGTGTCAACTTGGCCAAGTGATTATGCCCAGTTGTGTGGTCAGGCAAGCACTGGCATGACCACTGCTGCAAGGATATTTTGTGGCTGGTTGATAAACTGGAAGGCTGGTGTATTAAATCATCAATCAGTTGATTGTATCTGAGGCTGATGGCATCTGCCATCAACTAAGGTGTGCCTCCCACCATGAGATAATCCAATTGGTTGAAGTCTTTTAAGAAGGAAGAGAGATTTTTTTCACTGCTTCTTCAGGCAGGAGCTTTTCCTGTGGGGTTTATCCAGACCCTTCATTGGAGCTACCAGCTTCACAGCCTGCCCTACAGATTTTGGACTCTTCCATTCCCATGGTTGTGTGAGATACCTTTATAAATCTCATATTCACAGATCTCTCCTGTTGGTTCTATTTGTTTAGAAAACCCTAACAATCCTTGTCTTGTTCCTGATCTCAGAGGGAAAGTTATCATATCACTCTTTCCCCATTGAGGAAGAAGTTCCCTTCTATTCCTGTCCTTTCTAGTGTTTTCATCAAGAAAGGATGTTAAATTTTGTCAAATGCCTTTTCTGCATCCATCGAGATGATCATGTGATTTTTCCACTTTGATTTATTGATATGGTATATTACATTAATTGATTTTCTTGTGTTGAACCAGCTTTGCATACCTGGAATATCATGGTGTATAATTCTTTTAATGTGCTGCTGGATTTGATTTGCAAGTATTTTGTTGAGGATTTTTACATCTATATTCATTAAAGAAATTGGTCTGTAATTTTCTTTCTCGTAGTATCTTTGTCTGGCTTTGATATTAGGGTGATGTTGGCTTCATAGAATGAGTTAGTTGGCTTTTCCTCCTCTTCAATTTTTTTTTAAGTGTTTGAGCTGGTCTCATACTAATTCTTTGTTGAATGTTTGGTAGAATTCACATGTGAAGCCATCTGGTCCTGAACTTTTTTTTGGGGGGGGGGGGCTTCCTGATGATTGATTCAGTATCGTTATCGTGATTGGTTTGTTGAGGTCATCTATTTGTTCAGGCTTTTTAGGAAGTTGTTCATTTCATCTACGTTTAGTTTATTAGTTTATAGTTCCTCACATTACATCCTTTATTTTTGTGGGGTCAGTGGTTATGCCCGTTCTCCCATTCCTGATTTTATTTAGTTGAATCCTTTTTTTTTGGCAGCCTAGCTAAGGGTCCATTAATTTTATTGATTTTCTCTAAGAACCAACTTCTGGTTTTGTTGATTTTATCTATTGTTTTCTTATTTATTTCTGCTCTAATCTTTCTTTCCTTCCATTTGCTTTGAGATTAGTTTGCTATTCTTTCTCTAGTTCTTCCAAGTGAACAGTTAATTCCTTCATTTTCACTCTTTTAATATATGTTGTATTTTCATTTGTCTCAAGAGATTAACTGATTTCTCTTGTAATTTCTTCTTTGACTCACTGGTTGTTTAAGAAGATGTTATTTAGCCTCCATATATTTGTGAATTTTCCAGCCCCCTGCCTGTTACTGATTTCCAACTTCATTCCATTATGATCCAAGAAAGTTTTTTGTATAATTTCAGTCTTTTAAAATTTGTCGAGATTTTATTCTGGTGGTTTTCACTTTTACCTAGGGTTTTGTTGTTTGGCTTAGTTTTCTGTTCTTCAGCATTCAGTTCAATTTATTCTAGACCTCCAGCACAGCTTCTTTTTAACTGATTAGAATGTTTCAGCTCTTGTTTTTCTGGTTCTTGCCCTGTCTGTATGTAACCTTTTTTTGAGGAGCATTGCCTCAGATATGATGGACTCCAGTCAGATTTTCCCACACCAGACAGGCCCACGTCTGAGGAGGATGTAACCAGTATCAAGTTTCCCTGAAGGTGAGACCGACCCAGCAGGTCATCAGACTTCCCTTGTCTGAGGCAGTGCTGAAGCCTGAGAATGATAAAGAAGTGAAAAAATGAAAAAAGCCTTTCGGAGCCAGACCTCAGTTCCCTGCGTTTGCCAATCGAGCTGAAGTTGTTGCTCTGTGTGTCCCCCTTTTTGGGGTCCCAGCCCTTTTCCAGTATTTTGTGCTGTCCAAGTCCAAAAGCTTCTGTTGTTTTTGTTTTATCCAGCAGCCCTGCCCCCTTTCTGCCCAGGCAAAAACTCCCAGTTCCTGTAGTGCTTACTCCAGGTTTATCTCTGCTTGGGGGCTGTGTTCAACAGTCTGAAGTTCTTAATTCTGCAATTAGAGCTTGGTTGACCTACCTTCCTTGCTCCTAGTAGATTTTGTTTCTTTTTTCCTTGAGGAAGCAGCCTGCGTGCCTGTGGGTAGGGGCACCAGCCTCCACAGCTTGAGAGACTTACTGTGTGGAGTCTCAGCTGTTGTACCCATTCCTGACTGGTTTATGATGTGTGTCTGGTCAGTGAAGTCCCCCCAACAGTTGTTCTGTATATTTCCTGGCTATTTACTAGCTGCCCTGGAGGACAAACTAAATTTCACACCTCACTGCACTGCCATCTTGTGCCCCTTTTTCCCAAAAATGTATACTTTTGAAAGAAGGGGAAGTAATTGCTATTTTCTCTTCTCAGCTGGTAAACACAAGTGAAAACTTGAGCAAAAGTCGAAAGATTCTCCGTTCGATGTCCAGAAAGTAAGTTTTAAAAATAAAGTCATAAAATTAATTTCCTTTAACTCTTTCAGCAAAGAATGTCAAACCTTGTTAACAGTGACTTACAGAGAGAGGTCCTGAGAAAGCATCTCAGCATCTGTTGCCACTCCTCTTAAACTTAATACCATCTAGTAGATCAGAAGAAGTAAAGGAATATGACCTTGTATAGTTAAATATCTCAGGACAAAATCCTCTTGTTAAAAGTGCACTGTTTCACCACAATTTTAGGAAAGTACAAACTGCTCCAAAAAGGTTCCCATGGAAAATTTATCCCCTTTTAATCCTAGTTTATGTTCTTTAGAGAAGACAGCAAGTGGAAATAATAGAACTTAATATTCCTTGAATTGTATTTGTAAAAACTTGATTAGAAAACTTTTTTTTCACTGCTACTGGTTAGTACTTGCTTTTGGCTCTCCTTGCCCCTTATGTGGGAGTTCTGACTTGTTAGCAAGAAGGTGACTTACAAAGAAAAACAAAAAAACCTTGAATGCTGACCGCAACAAAATCAGGAGCAGAAAGGAGGCATTGCCGTTGAGGCTGAGGTTTGGGATAAGTGGGTTAGGTGCAGTTCCTTGGGACATGGTGGCCCGGCATGAAACGGGACTACAACTTAGTCATGGAACTAGTAGGAGAGGTGGAATTTTCCTAAACAGTGGTAAATTCCTTGTGGAATAGGTAGAAAACTTCAAGTTAGAGCAAACATGGGAACCAGAATGGGATTTCTTTGTGTTAACAAAAGATAGTACTTTTTTTTTTTTTTAAGTCCCCTATATAACCTTTATAATAGAGATAGCCAGTTAGGTTGGGAGAAACGAGGGAAAATAGGAAAGAGTTTTAGAATGATAGAAAACTTAACAAAGGGTTGAAAGGCACGATGATGCGTCTAGCTACTTATCTTAAAGCTGGATTTTAACACTCAAGAGTGCCTCCAACCCTTCTCCTGACCTGTGATCACGGCTGTGGAATGTAACTGAGGTGGATCTATATGTTTAGAAAATGATATTATATTTATTCTACTTTGAAATAGGAGTCACCCTGATTTCACAAATGGAAGAGTTGGAAAGAAAAAAATATTAAGTATACATATGGAAAAGTATTCTAGAAGAAAAACTATTGTCAAAATAAGGGAGTAACTAGCATTTGAAGGCAGTTTAGAATTAAATACATTTTTTATGCTTTGGTATTTCCTAGTTTTCAGCATTTCTGTGAGGCAGACAGTGTTTTCCCTAAGTGACAGCTAAAGAAATTTACAAATTGTCATTTACCAGTTAAAGAACCTTGTAAGTACTTATTGATTGAGCAGCTTTGTGATTCAGTAAAAACTGTATTTGCCTCATAGTATCCAAGCTTGGTCCCAGGTCAAACTACATAAAATTAAAATGAAAAGAAAGGTTATTCAGACTTCTGATTACGCTCCTACTTTGCTTCTCTTTGTAGAGTGGTGACCAATAAACTGCTGCTTTCCATCGTCATCTTACTGGAGCTAGTCATCTTAGGAGGACTGGTTTATTACAAATTTTTTCGCAAGCATTGAATTTTCTGGGAATAAGTTTGTGGACCAGAACTTGGACCCTGTGAATGAATGGCATCAGGAAGACAGAATAAACATGTTGCTGCTATGCGCTGACAGTTCAAGGATGCACTCTGTAAGAAACTATGGGAGGAGGGTGGGAAGATAAAAAACCTCTAAATGTGAAGGAACAGCAAGACCAGTGTGATATACCAAGGTAATAAATGCTGTTTATGACATCTTTTAATTTACATAATATTCCAAACATATTAACCCCCTGAGAACTGCAAAAATCTAAATACATGTATGGTAATATTATTGGTCACCAAAATGGAGAGGGGACACTACAATTAGGAGAATGCAAATTAAGGCAATAGGGACCTACCTAACCATTTAGTATCTGCCCCCTCAAATGTCTTGCAGCTCTGGAATGCCCATCTTGAAACATCTATCAGTACACAGTATTTCCTAAATTCTCACACGTTCTGCACTTTCTGATTCATCTGGTGAACTGGGAGTAGGAAGTTGGTCGTACACAATGTGTCCTCCCTCCCTTGTCTGACCAAAACTTGAAGCAATCACATCCACTGCCAGGCTAGCTGTAGCCTTTGCCTCTTCCTCTGAAGTAGCCAACTGAGGATTGACTTCAACAAGATCCAGTGCTGACAGCAACCCTGGAAGAAAAAAGTAAGAGAAAACCTCAGAAAATACCCTAACTGCTTCTTTCAGTGAGAGTCCCACCTCGACAGACAGAACAAGCCAAGGTAAAAACAAGACTCATTTCCATTTATTAGTTTATCCACTGCCAGGAAGTCCCTTGCCCATCATTTACCTGGCCATGAATTTAAGTTAAAACACTGATCCCAGAGTAAGGTTGAAATAACCTTTAAGGGAATAAAATAAGTCTTCCCTGTTCAACTAACATAATACGCATAGCTTTCAGGCTTTCTGGAGAGATTAAAGAAAGGTCTTAAGAGGGGCAAGGGAGCTCAAATTAAATTTAAGAAAAATTATACTTTAGTGGTTATTCTGGGCCAAATTAATCTGTGTCTTTCAGAGTCATATGAACATATCAGTATTTAAGAATACAAGTATCTGAGAATAATATTTTTGAGTAGCCATAAAGGCTGGAAACATGGGCACATGTGCCTAATTGTTTATTGATTAGTTTTTTTTGATGTATAGTGGGGGTCACATTTCACTCTTTTTCCATGTGAGAATCCCATTATTGCAGCACCATTTGTTGAGTTTTTGTTTACTTGCTTGTTTGTTTCTTTTGGGAAGTACATGGGCTTGGAATTGAACCCAGGTCCCACACATGGCAGGCAAGAATTCTACCACTGAACTACCCCCCTTGTAAACCCTTATTGATAGTACTTTATAGTACATGATATGCTCAGTGCCATTACATCTGTTCATTGCATCATTGCTTATTAGCAATGCATAGTTCAATGCACTGTGCAAAACAACGAACAAACATATTAATGTGCATTTCCATGCATCCCTGCACATATCTCTAATTTATGTCTCTGGTTTCCAGTGACAAATCCTGTGGCTTTAGCATACCCCAGTAGTAAAAAAAAAAAAAAAAAAAAAAAAGTTACCCGTGTTTCTAAACTACTCCCACCCTATAAATTAGTTTAAGCAAATTGCTTTATGTGTCTAGCTGCCAGTGTCATGAGAGACACTGTCTTTTGGAATGAAAGAATGTTGCAGTGGGGAAGAGAGGAACAGGCATGTCCACTGCCCCATCTAAGTGCTCAAAGTTACCAACCCCTGCTCTAAGTGGTGTCATTGGGAAGCAAAGTGGAGGATTAAGCAAAATCCCAAAATCTCTAGCCACCAACCCAAGGATCATTAGCAGTGTCTGAAGATTATGGTGCTATCAGATCTCAGACAAGCATTCCTTTTCTGTTCTGTGCAAGGTTCAAGCATTTCTCAATGTCCATTTCTATCCCTGATACTCAAGGGTTTCCTATAGCCCTGGACCTTTCAATCTGGTGTCTCTATGCTTCTAGCCACACCCTAATCTCATGATATGGGTACTGAATTATTAAATGGTAATTGTTTACATCTTGGAATGAAAGGCAGTTTAAAGTAGCCGTAAAACCAGAAGCTTTCTGGCAAATGGAAAGTTTGCAAATAAGCATGAGTTTTGGGACAATAACCCCTTAGAGCCACCCTTCATAATCTAGAATTCACCTTGCCACTCTTTCTGCCAGCCATTCATTTTCCAATATGTCCATATTAAAGCTTTCTTCAAACAAGCTCTAGTACTAGACTTACCCTAAATAAAAGACCCAAGATAGTGTCCTACTTTGAAATAGCTTCCAAAGATAACAACTCCAAACTCCCAAGTTCTGGAAAAGCAATCTCTTAATATTAGAATAAATTATAACTACTTGGCCTTGCCTTCAGACAAATACAAATGTAAGGAACTCTGTTTGTTTGTGTTTAATAAATGTTTGAGTAGACTACAAATAAGTTTTTTCAAAATTACTTAGCATATTTAGGTACAAGACAGGTACCTAAATTTATGCAAAAACAAAGTCTGCAATGACATGGAATAGTAGAAAAGATTCCCTGCAGGTAAGAGACTTCAGCATCTTTACTTAAGTAATTAACAGTCTGCAGGCCTTGTTGCTACATACCTGTATTGTGTATTTCTTCAGTGATATACATGCCTTCTCGGTAAGTCAATCCCCCTACAACAGGGGTACCTGTGGCTGGAGCTAGCGTAGGGTCAAATGCATCAATATCAAAACTCAGATGTATTGGCCTTTGTCTTCTACAAAGAAGGAGGGTAAAGAATAGTCATTGATTATGCTTAAACATTTCATCCTTCCTATGGTTGCCACTCCTTGATTTTATTACTGTCAGTCCTGGTACTTTAATACAGTAGATTTCCAAGATTTCTATTCCTGGAAATTACTGAATATTTGGCTTTCTGCACATCACTTTATGGCACTACCATTTATTCTGCATGTGTTAGATTAATCTCAGTTTCTATTTCTGACTTACCCTGAGCATTAGAACTCATAAA
Organism: Myrmecophaga tridactyla; assembly: GCA_004026745.1. Taxonomy (NCBI): domain Eukaryota; kingdom Metazoa; phylum Chordata; class Mammalia; order Pilosa; family Myrmecophagidae; genus Myrmecophaga; species Myrmecophaga tridactyla. The sequence goes on from PVIY010006214.1 coordinate 53,628, forward strand.
TTAATAAAACTTATAAATTAATAAATGCCAATAGAGGGAGTTCTTCACTTCCATGACACTGGGCGCTGATATAGTCTAATTTAAGTTGAACTGATCTATCTTATAACTGCTGTTATTCTTTCAGCAGCTGAACTTAACTCTGATTTATATCTGCAATCTTATCATCCTCTGATTTTAACTTTAGCCCAGGTGTCCAGTGACTGAAACTAATATACAATACCCTTATACCAAATAACTGAATTTCTTAACAGCTTAAGAAAGGCCATACTACAGGTAGCAATTCTGACAATCACCAGAAATAAAAGCTCAGTATTAGGGAAGTGCTTTTAAAACTAGCATTTGATTAGCATACACATATCTGTCAATCTTTCTGTCCTAGCAAGATTTACTTAGTATAAAACTCCTTTCAGATGAAGCAGTAGTGAGGCTAGGAAGAATGGAACAGTGAATGCCTCTCATCTGAAAAGATAAGAAGCACTAAAAATGAAGCTGAAGAGAAAGTAATGAGAGACAGGATCTGGGCAATGATTTAAGGAAACCCCCTTCTTATTCCAAAAGAAGAATATGACATTTCATAATATGCCTTTCTGAACTATTTCCATTTTTTATATGTGCATATTTTGCTTTTTTTTTTTAAAGAAAATCTCCCATCATCAAGAGGCAGGCTAAAGTGCTACTCATTGGTGATTTGCCCATTTCCCTTTGGAATCTAGAATTAGACATCCATTATAGTTACATACTTGCCAATCAGCAGATCAAATGTCTGTTCCATGACCTTCTGGATACCTAGTCGATCGATGTCCCTCATGGAAAAATATTGGATATCATAGTTCTTTAAAATAAAACTGTGGTGAGATATAAAGGAAGAAATCCTTAGTTTAAAAAGCATTTTCCACAAATCTATGTTTAGGCGGTGTGCCGGTCTGAATCTGTGGTGGACCCTAGAAAAGCCATGTCCTTTAATCTTCATTCAATATTGCTGGGTGGGAGCATTTTGATTGTTTCCATGAAGATGTGATCTGCCCAATTCTGGGTGGTAACTTTTGATTAGATGATTTCCATGGAGGTGTGTCTCCACCCACTGAAGGTGGAGTTGCTTACTGGAATCCTTTAAAAGAGTAAACATTTTGGAGAGAGTCCCTTTTTTGGTAGAGCCACCAGAAAGCCAGCAGACGCCGCCATGTTTGCCATGTGCCCTTCCGGCTGAGAGAGAAACGTTGAACAGCGTCGGCCTTCTTAAACCAAGGTATCTTTCCCTGGATGCCTTAGATTAGACATTTCTATCAACTTGTTTTAATTGGGACATTTTCTCAGCCTTAGAACTGTAAACTAGCAACTTATTATATTCCCCTTTTTAAAAGCCATTCTGTTTCTGATATATTGCATTCCTGCAGCTAGCAAATTAGAACAGGGGATTTTGCCTTTATACTGACCTAAGGCAGGTTAAATCAAGGACTAGCCTTTTAAATGAAGCATAAATGGTTAGATTTATGCATAACCCTAATACAACTTACTGTTCGGGAGGGTCCACATCTCTTAGACCAATATACACGATATCTGGGGAAGAGATGCAAGGTTTGATCCAGGAAAATCCTGGGAGTTGTGGTACCTATGAAAAGAGGAATGAATAGGATTAATCAAGAATTCTTGATCTCACTGAGAAAATCACCCTGTGCTTCCCAGGGTGTGTTTGCTTTCACCTCCCACAGGGTATGTTTAAAGCAATACAAGATGCACTTGATCTAGGAAAGAGAACTGATACCGGTGGAAATGGAGCTGAAGAGCACAGTATAGCTTTCTCAAGAAAATTTTTTTAATCTCTTCTAACGTAGCCTTGGTTTCTGATTAACTTATCTAAAATAACAGGAATACTGCTGATTAGTCCTTTTCCATCTCTTGCCACATTCCTGAATTGCTTGTATTACTGAATTGCTTACTGAATGGTTCTTGAAGCATAAACCTAGTTGTCATCTTAAATTGCCAACTGCCAAAACATTCCCGCCTAATGAATAACCTTTGTAATATCCTGGTTTAACTTAGTCCTCACTCAGGTTAGGGTTGGGAGGACATACAAGGATTCTAGTCCATTCCTGTAATGGACTCCCCTATCTTCTGAACGGCATAGTAAAAATATTACCCATAAATAATCATGGTTTCCCTTGTCTTGTAGACCAGTGGGTCTACAAATGTGGCCTGGAGCCTCTAATCAAGAAGTCCTCAAGCTGTGTGTTTGTCCATCACTAGAGTTACTACCCATCACCCCCTTCATTTCTTATCAGCTATGGGCCCCCCTGAAAGCAGGGACCACATCCTAGTCACTTTTATAACCCCAGCATCTATGAGCGCATCAAATAGTGTTTGATGAATAAACTGGTTAAGTATTTTAATAAAATGGTTAAGTATTTTTGCTATCTGCCACATTCAACCCATACTTTAGGGAAATACTGAATTAGACACTCAAAGCCTCGCTGGAAGCCATTTGACTTTTTTCTCATTTTGGCCCACTGACCTTGTCCTGTAGTTCCCTGAGGAGGAATGAAACTGGCTGTCCATGAAGATTTCCAGATGAAGTGGTGAGGGGTGTATTAATGTCAGCATGGGCATCAATCCAGATGACACAAAGATCTGGGCAGTGCCGGGTATGACCACTAATGGTACCGATGGCCAGACTGCAAACAACAAATATAATAATCTTCAGTTAGTATCCTTAGCCAATGCAGCTCACACTCCGTCCTGAGGGCAAAGTCAGGGCACCAGACATGACAGGTTTGGATAAGACAGTCCCAGGGGATATAGTTGCCCAAGATTAATCTTGGCTGAGTTATGGAGATATGAAAGGCTTTTAAAATTTAAAGCTGATAACTGTTGTATGGTAATGTGGCAGATGTTATTGCTGCCCCAAATCCATATAATTTGATCCATTAGCACTGGCACAAAAAAAGGAACACAAATATTTGTTCAGTGAATGAAATCTAGTTAATTGATGTAGTCTATAGGTAATGACTCACAGAAATGTTTAAACCTCTTAAGGAACAACCAGGAGAATCAGTTATAACTTTTTTAATCATGCATAACATACAGAGTTCCCATATACCACTTTGTTTTTAAACACTTTGCATTAATGTGGTACATTTGTTATAATTCATAAAAGAACAGTTTTGTAATTGTGCTATTAACTATAGTCCATTATTTAACTTAGGGTTCACATTGTCGTACAATCTTTTTTTTTATTCAGGTAACATATACTAATTCAAATTTCCTCTTTAACCCACATTCAAATATATAATTGATTGCTGTTAATTATGCTCACAATATTTTACTACCATTACCACCATTACCAAAACTTTAAAGTCAGCCTAATAAAACTTCAATTTAAGTATGAACTCTTCATTCCCTACCTCACCCCATGCCCTGGTAACCTAAATTCTAGATTCTGACTATGAGTTAACTTATTCTAATTATTTCATATCAGTGAGGTTTTACAATATTTGTCCTTTTATGTCTGGCTTATTTCCATTGTCTTCAAGATTCATCACCTTTTTACTTCATTCCTTTTTACAGCTAAATAATATTCCAATGTATATACCATATTTTATCCATTCATCAGTTGGACATTTCCTTCCATCCTTTGGCAATTCTGAATAATGCTGCTGTGAACACTGGTGTGCAAATGTCTGTTCAAGTCTCTGCTTTCAATTCTTTGGGGGTAGAGATCTAGAAGTGGGATTGCTGGATCATATGGTAATTCTATCTGGACTATATGGTAACTTTTTCAGGATAAAAATTAGAAAGCAGTGCAGCTTTTTCAAAAGAGTATGGTGATGGGATTGACAATACCATCCTGACCAAAAGGGGGTAAGGAAGTGTAACAAGTGAGGTGCCAGTGGCGGGAGATTTCAACTAGAATCAGGGGCCTCTACACATGCTTCAGTTAGACAGTGCTACCTACCTATCATAACTTGCCAAACCCCAACCAAAACCATTCTTGCCAGTCCTAAGGAATACCTAGGGTATTATGTAAGATTCTACAAAGGTTCCATGCACTAGGGTAACTCTCCATAATGATCAACCTCCAGATGGGTCCCTGGACCAGAAAAGTCTTGAAATGCAGAGAGGCCAGCCCTTCCAGAACATCAACTAGTTCCATCCCCTATCCCATATTATCGATAGCCCCTTCCAACATGAAAAAGTTAGAATGGGCACAGCACAGCCCAAGTTACCCCTAAAGAGTGGGAGAAAGATCAAAAGTGATGGTAGAGTTATACAGAGAATGTCAGGTTTAACAAATGAATATGACTGCTGAATCATTATACTGATATTTCTTCTGGTCTCCAGTACCTTAGAGCAGCTAGAAATAAAAATCTAAAATTTTGGAATTTAACCCCCCCAAAAAAAAAGTATGTGATACTTCCTAAAACTTGAAAAGTCATATAAAAGACTGACAATAACAGGGCAACCCAATTAAAGATCTCATTAAGGTTACTGAATAAAGTAAGTTTATTTGCATATCAACTTACATATATTAGTGTGGTGTTCAAGTATCCTTATGTGTTTCTCTGTTTTTGCCTTTCCTTGCCTTTGGCCTCTGCTACCATCAGCCAACTGCCCTGTGTCAACTGGAGGACTATAGTTGATGAGATTGTGGTTAGAAAAATTCCTTACTTGCCAGTAACCAAGGAATTTGACAAAGATGAGAAATGCAACTTAAGGAGTCTTAAGCATCTTAGGAACTAACTGCAGCCATATTTACTGGTCTGTGTAGTATGACACTGTCTTAGGCTCCATGCTGCACAATAGGCCTCTTTAAGAGGCCTTATTCTGGGCTAAAAGCAATTGATTAAGTCAGAATTCTGGAGTTTAGCTCCAGAAGGGTTGTATGACCTACAACAAGTCATCCAATTTCTCTAGACTTCAGTTTCATTTTATAAGCTAGGGATAATAATACCTGGCCTGTTCAAGTCTGAGTTGACTTGAGGATTAAGGCAATAATGTATATTGTGCTATATAAAAGGAACAGGACGAACTTGAAAAGGTCTCATCCTCTAAAATACTCAAGTCCGCTTCCTTTTTAGACTCTCCCAGATTACGCAGGTTTTAGTATTAAACAGGTAAGCAATGACAGGGCTGCAATACAGCTAGCTATAGGCAAAAGAAAAATCAAGGGCTGTAGTAATCATATTGAGGAAGGAGACCCACCTGATTGATTTAATTGAACCTCAGTAGAGAACACAGGACTGATCACTCTTATTCTACCTGAATTTTTATTTGTAATGCAGAATCTCCCTGCCTCTCCAGATGTAACAAAGATTCAACTTCTGTTAAGTGATCTGAAAAGCTCTCTGAGCACCTGCGGGAAAGTTATTAGACTGGATCTGGAAAAAGAAGCTAATTGCCATAGGAGTGTATGTCACAGGTCAGGGTTCTCTAGAGATGAGATTTATAAAGGTGTCTCACAAAACCTTGGGAATGGAAGAGTCCAGAATCTGTAGGGCAGGCTGTCAAGCTGGCAGCTTCAATGCAGGGTCTGGACGAACTCCACAGGAGAGGCTTACTGGCTTAAGAAGCAATGAGAGTCTCTCTTCTCTAGAAGTCTTCAATTGATTGAATTATCTTGTGGTGGGAGGCACGCCTTAGTTGATCGCATATGTAATCAGCCACAGCTGCAATCAACTGACTGATGATTTAATCAACCAGCCACAAAATAGCCTTGCAGCAACAGTCAGGCCAGTCCAGTGCTTACCTGATCAGACAACTGGGCATAATTATTTGTCCAAGCTGATACCAGAACCAAACCCATCACAGTCCACCCCTTGTCAACTTGGCAGCTATACACATCACCTTGAAACACACTTAATTTCCAAAGAGAACACAGTAACAGACGTGTTTGGCCTATCAATACTCAATTGTCCCGTGTACAAGTGGAAACACACTATATCCCTCCAGAATAGGGTACAAGTCCTTAAGTAACATTCACTCTTAAATTTCATATCCTGTGACGTAAATGCTATAACATGAACAATACAACTTATAAGATAAGAGGAAAACCAGATATTTGCTTATGTACAAAAGCAAACTACTCAAAATGGAGGAAATATTCATACAATCACAGTCCTTGTTTCTGACTGGTCATGTGGTTGCAGTTCATATTTATCACTACCTCCTACTGCCCATTCCATGTTCCCTTTACCTTCGGTAAGTACTTCAGCTGGTTGTGGTTCTTTGCCTATTAGGGTGACCCATTCCTGAAGTTTCTGGGCCATTAGGTAGTCCTGCCTGGATTGGGTTGTTGCAGTTTTCCCTTGACTTTAATCACAGGGCAGAGGTGCCCTAGGGTATCTCCTGTATTCCAGGAAAACTCTTTACCTCCACTGTGTAGTTGTGGTCCTATTTCCCCTTGATAGGATCAGTCACCACAGACAGAACAGTAATCCCCTTTTGTGCCTGTTGATTCAGTGGCATGAGAAGCCCAAAGTGGCCAAGTGGCAATCTTAGCTTCCAGTTCAATGGAATCACTGTTGTGTCTCCTGGTAGGAGTAATCCTCCCTTTGGAACTAAGACCTGTAGACCAGGAGAGCTTAAGGTTTCAAGGATAGGAAGCAAAAATTTTCCTAGTGGATCACTAGGGGTGACAGTGAGTGGTACCACTCCCATTTCAACCCCTTGATTCCTGGACCCATGAATGCTGGCTATGGGAGAAACAGCACCATAGAGTGAATGTTGACTCACAGCATACACAGCCTCCTGGAGAATGCTGCCCAAGCCCTACAATGTACTGCAACCTAGTTGGCACCATAACTGGGTCTTCCAAAGGCCATTCCACCATTCTATTAACCCAGCTGCCTCTTGATGGGGAACATGGTAAGATCAGAGAATTCCATGAGCATGTGCCCATTCCCACACTTCAATTGCTGTGAAGTGGGTTCCTTGATGAGAAGCAATGCCATGACAGTGGATAAAGAATTCTGTAAGTCCACGAATGGTAGTTTTTGTGGAAACACTGTGTGCAGGCAATGCAAATCCATATCTGAAGTATGTATCTATTAGAACAAATCACTGCCTCTTCCATGATAGAACTGGTCCAATGTAATCAACCTGCTACCAGGTAACAGATTAATTACCTCAGGGAATGGTGCCATATCAGGGATTGAGTATGGGTCTCTGCTGCTGGCAGATTGGGCACTCAGTGGCCATAGCCAAGTCAGCCTTGGTAAGTGGAGGTCCATGTTGCCGAGCCCATGTATAATCTTCATCCCTACCACCAAACCCATTTTTGTTCATGAGCCCATTGGGCAATGGCAGGGGTGGCAGAGGAAAGAGAATGACTTGTATCCACAGAATGGGGCATCTTATCATTAAGACCTTCCTCTGCTGAAATCACCCTCTGGTGTGTATTTACATGGGGCACAAATATCTCCAAGTATTTTGCTCACTCAGAAAGGTCTGTCTACATACCTCTTTAAACCTCTTTGTCACCAATTTTCCAATCATGCTTCCAAGTTCCTGACGATCCAGCCAAACCATTAGCAACAGCCCATGAGTCAGTATATAAACACACCTCTGGCTAGTTCTCCTTCCAAGCAAAATCAACAGCCAGGGGTGCTGCTCAAACCCCTGGTGCAGCCAGGGGTTTCCCCTCACCACTGTCCTTTAAGGACATTCCAAAATAGGGTTGTAGTGCTGCAGCTGTCCACTTCTGGGTGATCCCTGTGTGTCATCCAGAACCATCTGTAAACCAGGCCCGTTTTCTCTTCCTCAGTCAATTGACTAAAAGGAACTCCCCAAGAGGCCATAGCTCTGGTCTGGGAAAGAAGGTAATGAGGTAGGAGTGGCGGCCATGGGCATTTGGGCCACTTCCTCACGTAACAACTTGTGCCTTCAGGACCTACTCTGGCCCTATCTCATATATACCATTTCCATTTTATGATGGAGTGCTGCTGTGTACACCCAACTTTATGGGTTGGTGGGTCAGATGACACCCAGCTCATGATAGGCAACTCAGGTCTCATCGTAACTTGGTGGCCCATGGTTAAGTGTACTGTCTCCACTAAGGGCCAGCAGTAGGCTAAAAGCTATTTCTCAAAAGCATAGTAGTTATCTGTGGCAGATGGTAAGGCTTTGCTCCAAAATCCTAAGGGCCTGCATTGTGATTCTCCTACATGGGCCTGCCAAAGGCTCCAGACAGCATCCCTGTTTGCCACTGACACTTCCAGCACCACTGGATCTGCTGGATCATATGGCCCAAGTGGCAGAGCAGTTTTCGCAGCAGCCTGGACCTGTCACAGAGCCTCCTCTTGTTCTGGGTCCCACTCAAAACCAGCAACTTTTCTGGTCACTGAGTAAATGGGCCGGAATAACACACCCAAAAGAGGAATATGTTGTCTCCAAAATCCAAAGAGGTCAACTAAGTGTTGTGCCTCTTTTTTGGTCATAGGAGGGGTCAGATGTAACAGCTTATCCTTCACCTTATAAGGAATATCTCAACATGCTCCACACCACTGGACACTTAGAAATTTTACCCAGGTGGAAGGTCCCTGTATTTCTGTTGGATTTCTCTCCAATCCCCTGACCCACAAATTCCTTACCAATAAGTCTAAAGTAGTTTCTACTTCTTGCTCACTAGGTCCAATCAGCATAATATTATCAATATAATGGACCTGTGTGATGTCTTGCGGGAGGGAGAAATTATCAAGGTCCCTGTGGACAAGATTGTGACAGAGCTAGAGAGTTGATACACCTCTGAGGCAGGACAGTGAAGGTATACTGTTTCTGGTGGGCCTCACTGACAGATACTGAGAAAAAAGCATTTGCCAGATCAACAGCTGCATACCAGGTACCAGGTAATGTGCTGATGTGCTCAAAGCAATGATACCATAACTGGAACAGCAGCTGCAATGGGAGTCACCACCTGGTTAAGTTTATGATAATCCACTATTATCCTCCAAGTCCTATCTGTTTTCTGCACAGGCCAAATAGGAGGGTTGAATGGGGACATGATAGGAATTACTACCCCTGCATCTTTTTGTTTGTTTGTTTTTTAATTTATTTATTAATTTAAAAAATTTAACAAATGAACTAAAACATCAACATATATAATCAGTAATTCACAATATCATCACTTAGTTGCATTCATCATTTCTTTGAACATTTGCATCAATTCAGAAAAAGAAATAAAAAGACAACAGAAAAATAAAACGAAAACAGGAAAAAAAAAGATTATATATACCATACCCCTTACCGCTCGCTTTCATTAGCATTTCATGCTAAATTTATTTTAACATTTGTTCCACCTATTATTTATTTTTATTCCATATGTTCTACTCGTCTGTTGACAAAGTAGGTAAAAGGAGCATCAGACACAAGGTTTTCACAATCACACAGTCACACTGTGAAAGCTATATCATTATTCAGTCATCCTCAAGAAACGTGACTACTGGAGCACAGCTCTACATTTTCAGGCAGTTCCCTCCAGCCTCTCCCTTACATCTTGGATAACAAGGCGATATCTACTTAATGCGTAAGAATAACCTCCAAGACAACCTCTCGACTTTGTTTGGAATCTCTCAGCCATGGACACTTTGTCTCATTTCACTCTTCCCCCTTTTGGTCCTGAAGGTTTTCTCAATCCCTTGATGCTGAGTCTCAGCTCATTCTAGGATTTCTGCCCCATATTGCCAGGAAGGTCCACACCCCTGCTACCCCTGCATCTTTGAAGCCCTTAAGAGTGGCACTAATCTCTGCAATCCACCCAGGAATATGGTCTTGCTTCTGATTCACTATTTTGCTAGGTAGGGGCAGTGGCTTCCACTTGGCCTTTCCTACCATAGTAGTTCCAACTTCACAAGTCAGAGAACCAATGTGGCGATTCTGCCAGTTGCCTAGTACATCAATTCCAATTATGCATTCTGGAATATGACCACAGAATGAGGCCAGGGACCCAATGGACTCACTGTGAGACAGACCTGAGCTAAAACACCATCGATCACTTGACCTCCATAAGCCCCTACTCTGACTGGTGAACCATGGTGATGTTTTGGGTCTCCAGGAATTAGTGTCACTGCTGAGCCAGTGTCTAATGATCCCTAAAATATCTGATCATTTCCTTTTCCCCAGTGCACAGTCATCCTGGTAGAAAGCCATAGCTTTCCTTGGGGAAAGCTGGGAGGAAAGTTAACAGTGTAAATTCTAGGCAGTATAAAGAGTCCTTCCCCAAGGATACCCAGCCCTCCCTTCATTCGAGGGGCTCTGGGTCTGTAAACTGTCTCAAGTCTGGGAATTGATTAAGGGGTCATGATTCTCGGTTTTGTAATTCAAGTTAGACTTATTTTCACTTGAACTAGAATTTTTCTGCTTCTACAGACAGCTCAAACAAGAATTTAGTAAACTGCCCAACTAGTTTACTTCTAGGTATCACAGGATCTACTAGCCAATGTCACAAATCTCTGTGGGTCAGATTATTTTGTTTTCAGTCCATTATGGTGGCCACACCCACCTTGTCTATGGTGATTAATTGTTGCCACATGGCTTCTGCCAACTCAGGATCTAATCATCTCCATTGTGTATAAGGATTCCAGCTCAGTGACAGCAGTTCCCACAGTAATATCTGACCTACAGAGAAGGGCAACTACAGAGCTCTTCAGGGATGATGAAGCCAGTCTCATCTTCCTGATAAATCTACTCTAACATTCCCATCTCTCTAAGCCTCTGGATCCCCTCATCTATATTATACCAGGGCAGTTCTGGCATTTCAGCTTTAGGTACTGTTGGCTACCTTTTGATCCATGTTTCAGCCAACCATCCAAACAAACTGCTAATGCCTTTTATAACCCCTTGAGCTACAACACTGAATGCAGAATCTGTGCTTAGTGGGCCCAGATCAATAAATTCAGCTTGATCCAACCTTATATTCCTTCCACCATTATCCCACACCTTTAAAATCCATTCCCACACATATTCTCCTGATTTCTATCTATATAGATTGGGAAATTCATGCAGTTCTTTTGAGTTATAGCATACCTTCTCATGGGTGACACTTTGTACCTCATCTTTTGGGGTCTGTTGGGACTTTAGTCTAGTTATAGGTCTTGAAGAAAAGAGGGGTGGTGGGGGTGTGTCATGAAGAGAACAGAAGTGTCATTCAAGCCAATTAGGGCATTCAGTTGCAGTTTCATCTGGTGAAACAGGATGAGTAGTACCAGATAGAGCAGTGAGGGCTGTTTCCCCAGGGGAAGTGGTTACAGGGTTAGCAGGCAGTGAAGGGTTAATCTCATTAGATGGAGTCTGATGGCAGACTCCTCTGAGGAGACTGGAGGCTGGGAATTTTCCTCAAGGCAGGCTGGAGATTGGAAATATCTTTCCTCAGGAAGATCCATTAAAGATCTAGCAAAGGCTCAGCAGATTCCAGGGATCCTGTTTTCCCATCACCATCATTATCAAGCCATATATCACCATCCCACATTTCAGGATCCCATTCTTTTCCAATCAAAGCCCTTACTTTAACAGCAGATACCCTGCAAGGTATTTTAGTTTATGTTGTCAAGCTGCTACTCGGACAAGAAGGCTTTGTGTCTGGTTTTCAGAAATCTCAAGTCTGCGACCACAGAAAATAAGATTTTATTTCAGGGCACACACGGAAACTTTTATATCATTCAAACGGTGCTAAAGTTTCAAATTTGAAGCCTTCAGCTCATCCTTTTCCCTCATTACTGTATCCAGCATATCTAACAACAACCAGCCAACATCATTATACCTTTTAATTCCACAAAACTCTGTAAAGGTGTCAAAAACATTATCACCTAAAGCCTTGCCTCATATAAGCATACAACTAGCAGAATAAAACGGTGATATTTTGAGTATCTCTTTTGCCAACTCACCCCGTGAACTGTCAGTGCCATCTTGATTATTGGAAACAGAGTCATTAGTGCCTCCAAGTCTAGTCAGAATAGAAAACCAATTGTAAAAACCCATTTTTAAGATTCTGTTACTCAAGCTGTGTTAGTCAGGGTTCTCTAGAGAAACAGAACCAACAGGAGAGATCTGTAAATATGAGGTTTATAAAGGTGTCTCACGGAGTCATGGAAATGGAGAAGTCCAAAATCTGTAGGGCAGGCTGTGAAGCTAGCAGCTTTGATGAAGGGTCTGGACGAACTCCACTGGAGAAGATGGCTGGCTGAAGAAGCAGTGTAAGACTCTTCTTCCTTAAAAGCCTTCAACCAATTGGATTATCTCATGTGGGAGGCATGGCTTAGTTGAGCACAGATGCAATCAGCCACAGATGCAATCAACTGATTGAGGATTTATTCAACCAGCCACAAACTATCCTTACAGCAATGTTCAGGCCAGTGCTTGCCTGCCCAGACAACTGAGCATAATCATTTGGCCCACTTAACACCAGAACTTAACCATCACAGGGTCAGGTCATACTGGATTTGAATCTTGGCTTATCTCCTTCCTGGCTCTAGACCTCAGTTAAGTTATTTAATCTCAGTCTCTCAGAAGTAAATTCAGGTAAACAAAATCTACCTTATGGCACTGTTATGAGGACTGAGAATACATATCAAGTACTTATTACTTCTAATACTTCAATGCCTTTTTCTTTCTACCCAAAACTTAGATTTCTGAATTCAAATCACACTCCTCTGTGAAATCTGACTACTCCAGCCCAGGCTGATCTCTTCCTTCTCTGAAATCCTGTAGAATTCACTATTTTATTTTTCATGCCCTGTGTTTTTATTTCATCATTGTAATATAGATCACAAGTTTCATAAAAACTGGGGCCTTATCTTACTTTATATACTAACAATCCCTAGCACTGTTGAGAACACATCAGAATAGTGCTCAATAAAATGTTAATCCACTGATTAATTGTATTAGTCACCTAGGGTCTATGATGTAGAGGTAGAAAATATATTCACAAGCCAATTGAGGATCTCTAATAAACCTATTAGCAGAAATGCTAACAAAAATGGCCAAATTCAGCCTATTGATGGATTCTTCTACTTCTTCAAAATAGCCAAATGAAAGTCATAAGATAGTTTCTCAAGAAAGCTTTTCAAGAGTCAAGAATAAACACAGTACCTAAAAACCTTGTTTAGTCTACTTATGAATTCACTGTGTCTGAATGTACCTACCCTCACACTAAATAATATGTTACATAAAACTTCCTGTGCCTCCAAAAGCTAATGATCTTAGACACTAAAATGCTCTTACATATGCCATACCCTAAAAATTTGTATGGCATTTTTCTCCAGGTGAAGAAACAGAAGCCAAATGATTTGTCCAAAGCACCATGTAAACCAGCACCCCCACCACCCATGTTCCCAGCTTACCTGTGGTCTCCTCCTACTGTGACGCAGTTGTAGCCACCTGACACAGCTCTACTGACTACCTCAGCCAGTTCCTGGTTGGCAAGGCCCACTGAGCGAGGATTCACTATTCGGTTGTTATAGAGATCATCTTTGGGGACTGGAGTAAAACTCATATCTCCAAAATCTTTTAGGTGGCAGCCTAGAAACAAATGAGAGACAAGATTAATTGTGTATGCTAGTCTAACTTAGTCGCCTGGGCCACCAATAACTTGAGTTGACAGCATACTCATTTTTTTCACAGTAAGATTCAACATGTCACATAACTATATGGCAGAATAATCTTGATCATCTCAGCAATTCTGTGAGGTAGATCCTGTTAACACCATTTTATAGATGAAGAACAGGGCTTTTAGAAGTGAAGCCAAGAGATGATAACTCAATCTAAATCACAAAACTGGTAGCAATTAGACCTCAGATATCTCATAATTATAGAAAGGAAGTTAAAATACCAAAAAAGAACCAATAAATCTAAAGAAAATTAAGTACAATTAACTTAGGACAGAAACATATATATAGAAATTATGTTATAAATGTTTTAAAATAAAATACAAAACTGGGACCTAAAGCATCCTAAAAATAAGAGAAATATCCAACATTTATTGACTATTTTAAGCTCCCAGGCACTGTTCTCACTGCTCAACCTAAATTCTTAAATTTAAGTCAATAATCCTATGAAGTAACTAAAACATGTTTATTCTATAGATGAGGAGACTGAGGTAAAGAGAAGTAAATTCCTAAGATCACACAGCTGCTAAGTGCCAGAACCAGGATTCAAATCTAAGCCATGCTATATAATGGTGTTCTGAGCCATTGATTGTATACCATATATGGACTGTATGTATGTGAAGATTTGTCAATAATAACATTTTTTTAAAAATCTAAGTCATGGCTTTCAAGGTCTATTTTTTACTCTGGTTTGTCTCCCAAAGAATCCCTCATGATTCCAACACTTTAAGTTGCTATGCATTAATTTTTATCTTTAGTATAAATACCAGTCTTTCCAATCTTAACTACTTCATATTATAAATAGATGGGTTTTTACCTTTAGGGTAAGATAGAAATAATCCAGCTCTATCAAAAAGGAATATGAGGGGATGTGCATGTAGTTCAGTGGGAGAATTCTCACCTGCCATGTGGGAGACCTGGGTTCGATTCCCAGTCCACACACCCCCACAACTCCCAAAAAAGTTGTGGATAAAATTCCCTACGATATACATATCACGTATCTGCCTCTGTGTGTGTGTATATGTATAGATAGATAAACACACATGTATGTATGGAGACACATTAAAAAAAAAACAAAAAACAAGAACATGACCTCGAGGATACAGAACATTACCATGGATTATATTCCTCAGGGCACTGCTCCTTAAACTGAGACCCAGTTATCTGAATGTGGAAGAGCAGACATGGTACATTTTATAGATGGTCTGTTTAATTCAGTATTTAACTCAAGATTTGTGTTGAATGTGACTGTGTGATTGTGAAAACCTTGTGTCCGATGCTCCTTTTATCTACCTTATCAACAGACGAGTAAAACATATGGAATAAAAATAAACAATAGGGGGAACAAATGTTAAAATAAACTTAGATTGAAATGCTAGTGATCAATGAAAGGGAGGGGTAATGGGTATGTATGGTATGTATGAATTTTTTTCTATTGTCTTTTTCTTTTTCTGAATTGATGCAAATGTTCTAAGAAATGATCCTGATGATGAATATGCAACTATGTGATGATGTTGTGAATTACTGATTATATATGTAGAACGGAATGATCATAAAAAAAAAAAAAAAAAAAAAAAAAAAAAAAAAAAAAAAAAAAAAAAAAAAAAAAAAAAAAAAAAAAAAAAAAAAAGATTTGTGTTGAAGATTTGGATGAAGACCAGTGTTGACCTACCATGAATTTAAAGTGTGCAGGCTGGAGCTGTATCCTCCAACCCAAACTCAACCCAAAGCCAAATTCTAAGTTGATATAAAAATTTGAGAAGCAGTGACGTGAAATGAATATCAGCTGAAAAGGCCAAAGAACTGTCACCGAAAATATTAACAGAAACAAAGCAAGAAAATCTTATTCTATTCTCAAATAAAAGAAATACCTGAAACTAGAAATGTATATGTAATTTTTATCACTGCATTTAAAAAACATAATATTAAAAGTCCAGAACCAGAGAAGATTCAAAGAATTAAAAAGAAAGGGGATGGTGGTGGTAAGAAGGGAGATAGAAAAGGAAGAATATGATAACAGGTCAAAGTAATTGGAAGACAAAAGAAAAAAATGACCAAATAAAATATTAAAATCTTTAAAAAATGATAAAAGTCATTATGGTTATCATCAAATTGAAAAATATAGGGAGGACACGTCAGACTTAAAAAGAAATGAAGCTTTGGGGATGCGAGGGTAGTTCAGTGATACAATGTTCACCTGCCATGAGGGAGACCTGGGTTCGATTTCCAAAAAAAGAAATGAAGCTTTAACATTCAGGACAATATCAAGTCCTGCCTCTTTTGGCAAAACCACCTTGGGCAGACAGACCTTGAATGGCAGTGCCTCCACTTAGGTGTTTCTAGCAAGGTGCAAGACACAGTGTCATGTCTGTTGCCTTGTGATATTAGGTACATACTTTTAAACGGTTTAAAATCTAATAGAATAGGGGATGCGAGGGTAGTTCAGTGGTAGATTTCTCACCTGCCATGCGGGAGACCCGGGTTCAATTCCTAGCCCATGCACTTCCCAAATAGAGAAACCAACAAAAACAAACAAAACTTCAACAAATGCTGCTGCAAAAACAGGATACTCACATGGAAAAAGAATGAAATGTGCCCCCACCATACAGCATACAAAAAAATAAAAATGTAATAATGTTAATATTAACATTAACGTCTTACTTTTGAGTACTACTTCCAAGTCATCTGAACTCATTTAACCCTCACATGACCAATAAAAAATAAGGGGAATTAAAATGCTCTGAGAGTAAAGCCAATAATTATCAACTCAATGGATAAATTAAATGAGAGAACTTGGGAAATCAATCATTGAAACTAGGATGCAGACTCAGAAAATAGTATTTTGCTCACTTGTATTTACTTAGCAGAAGAAAGCTGCATGAAACTTAGAAAAGGAGAATTTGGTAGTCTTGTAATGAATTTCATAGGAGGATTTTGGTAATTATGATGTAACTGCAGCATGGTGTTTCACCACATTAATCCACAGTCTGGATGGTAGAATCCTCTACAGTTATCCAACTCCATTTGCTCTGATTTCTTGCTCACCAGCTGGCCTTCTGTTTATTCACTTGATTTCCCAGATGCCCTCATACCAGCAGGAGAGGCACTTTGATTTATACATGAATTTCGTTTAAGTTTGGTTAGCATGAATATTTGGATCTGAAAGCCTGATCAATTTTGGACACACCAAGATTTGGATTTTTGGATACACAAAGCTGAGGGCCAGACCTTAGGAAGGGATTACTACGTTTTATCATGAGGCCCTGACTGAGTGACCCACTCTAGATGATTCCCAACTCTGTTCTTTAATTGCTACAATCTAAGGGTCGAGGACTAGGGACAATGGGTGGTAAAGAAGTCAGAGGAAATTAAGAATTGGGGCAGTCAAGAAATAACGCCTAGAAAAACAGAATTTGTACCAGTACTGTTTGCTATTCTTTTGTTCTCTTTCCTCACTGGCAATAGAAATTATTTGTAAAACTGAATTAAGAAGTATGCAATATTAAAAATCCCCAATCTCACTTCCAAGGTTTGACTTGTTAACTGCTCTATCCTTGCAGAACTATGCAAAACATAATCCATGATATTCTATTTAATAAGGTTATTAGAATAGCAAAACTGCTACAACAAGGTGTTCAAAATAATGGTTCAAACATAATAGATTTGCTTCTTGTTCAATTAACAGTTCAGAGTGGGTATTCTAGGCCAGAGGCTTTCTTCCATGATGTATTCAGGTACCAGGCTCCTTCTGGCTGGTGGTTCTTCCATCCCTAGGTCCTTTACTATAAAGCTAAGGCTAGGTCTCCCCAGGTTTAAGGGAAAAAGGACAAGAAAGCATTGAGATGGGGAGTGCACAGGTTGTTCAGTGGTAGAATTCTCATCTGCCACGCCAGAGACCTGGGTTCGATTCCTGGCCCATGCACTTTAAAAAATAAACAAGCAAACAAACGAACAAAAAAAATTCAACAAATAGTCCTGTGGGATATTCAAATGGAAAAGAATGAAATGTGACCCTCAGGGCACAGCATACAAAAAAAAAAGAAAGAAAGAAAGCGCTGAGAAGGAACATCTCCTTTTTGCCCTGGGAGGGGCAATTCCTGCTCACACTGCATGGGCCAGGGCATTCCTGCTCACACTGCATGGGCCAGGAATGTAGATCTAGCTTATGTCCAGAAGGGGCTAAGAATGGATTTGATGGACAGTTGCAATCTGTGCCACAAGGAGCCATTTTTTATTCTACTGCCATAACCTTTAAGAGATGATGACCTCAAATTTCTATAGCTTATATTGCCCTGGGATTACTACCTTGTATTATTTTTAACTCTTCTAGTTCATGACAGAGTTGAATCTACTATGCCAACCTGATGTAGCCTATTAGAAGCTTTTTTCCTCTAATATCCATGGTACCAACAGCATTATAGCACCAGAGGACAAGTAGAATAGAACACATAACTGGTTTCTAAAGGATGAACAACAGCCTAAAAAGAAGTGCATGCCATGTTTGGAAACAGTTGAGCAACTTAATAGGAATGCAAAGTGTGAATGTGGGAATAATGCAATATGAGGTTGTAGAGAACATGGATTGTAACCCGCAGACCAGAGTTTTTGAGACAAATGAGGCCAGTAGAAGGTTGATCTTTTTTTTTTAATTAATTAAAAAAAATTAAGAACAAACAAAAACATTAACATATAATTCCATTCTACATATATATTTAGTAATTCTCAATATCATCACATAGTTGCATATTCATCATTTCTTAGAACATTTGCATCAATTCAGAAAAAGAAATAAAAAGACAACAGAAAAAAAGAAATAAAACAATAACAGAAAAAAAAGATTATACATATCATACCCCTTACCCCTCGCTTTCATTTATCACTAGCATTTCAAACTAAATTTATTTTAACATTTGTTCTCCCTATTACTTATTTTTATTCCATATGTTCTACTCCTCTGTTGACATGGTAGATAAAAGGAGCATCAGACACAAGGTTTTCACAATCACACAGTCACATTGTGAAAGCTACATCATTATTCAATCATCAAGAAACATGGCTACTGGAATACAGATCTACATTTTCAGGCAGTTCCCTCCAGCCTCTCCACTACATCTTGAATAACAAGGTGATTCTACTTAATGCATAAGAGCAACCTCCAGGATAACCTCTCAACTCTGTTTGGAATCTCTCAGCCATTGACACTTTGTCTCATTTCACTCTTCCCCCTTTTGGTTGAGAAGGTTTTCTCAATCCCCTGATGCCAAGTCTCAGCTCATTCTAGGGTTTTTCTCAATCACTTGATGCTGAGTCTCAGCTCATTCTGGAATTTCTGTCTCACATTGCCAGGAAGGTCCACACTCCTGGGAGTCATGTCACACGTAGACAGGGGGAGGGTGGTGAGTTTGCTTGCTGTGTTGGCTGGAGAGAGAGGCCACATCTGAGCAACAAAAGAGGTTCTCTTAGGGGTGACTCTTAGGCCTAATTTTAAGTAGACTTGACCTCTCCTTTGTGGGGTTAAGTATCACATGAACAAATCCCAAGACTGGGGGCTCAGCCTATAGCTTTGGTTGTCCACACTGCTTGTGAGAATATCAAGAATTCAACTTGGGAAAGTTGCATTTCTTCCTGTTCTCACCATTCCCTGAAGGGGACTTTGCAAATACTTTTCCACTCACTGATCAAATCACTCTGGGATTCATCAGGGCATCACTCTGGACAAACCAGCAAAATCTCATGTCCTACCCAAGATTCCAAGTACTTATGGTGTTCAATCAAGCTATCAACATAAGTTACATTAGGAGATGCACTAGTCAAAATATAAATTTTGTACCAAATAAACATTTTTTGCTTTAGTCTCACACATAAGTTGAAATTTTAAAATATTAATTACCAGCTATTTTCAGCAAGAAGGTTGATCTTTTGAAAGAGCAAGCTGGAGTCTATACTGAAGCTACTATTTTATGAGAGTGCTATGGCAAATTCTTCTAGTTCAAAGGGCATAAGAAATGGACTTACTTTTTTATTGTATACTGTAACATATATACAAAGCAAAGAAAGAAAAAAGCAAGTTTTCAAACCACTCTTCAAGAAGTAGTTATGGACAGATCCCAGAGTTTGTCATGGGCTACCATACCATCATTTCAGATTTTTCCTTCTAGCTGCTCCAGAACATAGGAGGCTAGAAGGAATAAATATTTTATCATTACAATCAACTCTTTTTTTTCTTTTTTACTTTTTTGGGTCTCATTAATTTTTAAAGAATCTCAGGACAATAGTCAAGAGAACAAATATCATAATATAAAGTAATATCTGCCTATGATGCTATCTAACTCTGTGGTTCTAAACATCTGCAAGTTTAGGTTAGGTGAGACCTAATGTTTCATTTCTGCTCTTTCCTCTTTTAAGAAGACATAAGAAAAAAAAAAAGGCATAACAATACAAGATGAGCCTGAAACTTCAAAGAAACTCTCATGTGAAACAGACCAGGACCAATTTGAAAGGGCTCTCATTTTCCACTTGGCAGTGGGAAACAAATAAAGCTTATACACTGTCACACCCTCAATGCTTCTCTCACCAGTGCTGGTAATAAAAATGCACCGAATGGTACTCTGATCTTTTAGGCACAGATGTTACCTTTGACCTTGATAAACCTCTCAAGCTCCATCAGAGTGGAACAGAAACAGAAATGCATCAACAGAATGATGCAACCAGGCAGTGAGGAAATAGGGGCAGTCCTTCCTGCCTGACCTCAGTGCTATCTGTGAATAGCACTTCTATTTCAGGGCCCTGATCACTAAGCGAGAGAATCCCTGAAAGAAGCCAGTGAAAAGAAAGAAGGAAATGAAACATAATTGTCTGCCTCCACACACCACACTGTACTAGACCTTGTGTCAATCCTCACGTCTGCTGCTGTTATCATTTTCCACTTTCCAGGGCGGGGGGGGGGGAATGCAGCTCAACAAATCTAACTAGCTCTAACTGTAATAGATAGCTGTTTTAGAGCAAACTTGAATCACTCTTGGGTTAGAGATTCATATATAAAAGATAATATTATGAGGAGATATTTTCAACAGCATAAATGTACCCCATTCTTCCTACTGCTCTAATTTCTACTTAACAGGTGGCTCTAGGTGCTACCAAGTCTTCCAGCAAATCAAGAGCTATGGGTTTTGAAGTGGGCTGACACATAGTAGAGTCTACTGAACCACAGGTAGAATGATGGATTTGTAGAAAAGCTTTTTCTGTCTCTGAACAGGATGGAAATGTTTATGATTTGTCAGGAATAACAAATCAGTGAAACTTGGAGACAACCTAAGACTCTCAACTTTTATTTGGTGTTGACAGGGTACTGATGCTTTTTAAAACTATCGACTCAAATACTCTGTGCAGCAGATACAGCCCCAGGTAAAGGAAATTCCCAGTATTTTGAAGGAATGCACCTAATTAATTCTTAGAGCCTCAAAGTTGTACCTGGAATACTTGCTTGGTGAAAACAAAGTTGCAATGTTACAGTCTAAACTAGGGGGGAAATGCCAGGGTTAAGGGTTAGTTCAGACCATCTGAAGTAAGCAGATTTGTGATTTGGGTAATAACCTCTGAAGAAATGTTATTTAGGGGAATTAATTTGATTACCATCAGTAAAGTGAGGTCCGTATTTTGTTTATTGCATATAATTCCCAAAGGCTATATGGTCTCAAAAGAACCATGTGTCTTAAGGTATATAAAAATTACCTCTTTGCTTCCTTATATCTAGTCTCCAAAATAAGATTGGTGCATTAGGGAAAAAAATACCACGCAAGTAAATATACTTGTTCTTCAAGTTCCTGTAGAAGACTGAGCCAATTAGTGTTCTCAACATCCCCTTCCCTTACATGCTACTCTTCTGTGACCTCTAAGCTGGTAGGTGTTCTCACACAAGTCAAGAAGACCACAATGCAGAAGACAAAGGAAAGGATGCCACTTGGGGCTCTAGGAGGAAAGGTTACCCCAGATCCAGGCTAACCACTTCACATAGATCCACTAGCAAATACATGCCAGAGTTAACCTCAAGCAGGTTCAAGTGATACAAAGGTGCTGACTTTGCTTGAATGCTTTTGCATGAGTGTTACCCTTAAGTAAAAAAAAATCCAAGTACAAAACAAGCTCCAAAATTTGGCTCAAGACATGAAATTGAGCCAAGAGATAACTCACAGCACCAGCATTTATTTCCTGCTGATTAGCTTGCCAGCTAAATCTGTCCTTCTTGCTAAAGGAGACCAAAGGGCATCATCTTCTGAAGATGGGCTTGGTAATATGTACCCCTCTGAACCACTCTTGCCAACCCTCTAAGCATGATCACAGTGAACCAGCTTAAGCTTTCTTGGGCAGACTATCAGCTGACAGCACTTTACTCATTCCAGCACAGGCAGGGGTGAGCATAGGAGGGTTTCTCTGGTCCCTAAGTTACAGCAACATTTTCTCTCATTCTGAACAAGACTGTCAAGCTTCTCTGAAAACTAAAGATCTGCTATGTGTTGACAAAACTTCAAGCTATTCCAATAACTAACCACAGAAGAGAAGGCAACATTCCTTCCAATAAAGTGTTGCTCATTTTGCTCAGTTATTCCTTACATTCTACCTGTTTCAGAAAGGATGTAAAGGGAGACATATTAGGTTGGTCATTCAGTTTTGCCAGTTACCAGTCCTGATGTGTATTCTGCCTCAGACCCTGGGCTATGGTGGCATCCTAGTGAGTCTGCAGAAGGAACCTCAAACCAGACAGACTGCATTCCATACTCTTCTTGGCTGAAAACATAGGGTTCACACCAAATGGACACAGGGGGCCAAGTGCCATACCAAATGCAAAGGAAAGAATCCCTTATTTATTCAGTCAAAATTTATATTATGTGTTTAAATAAATTTAGTTCGAACTGCTAGTGATAAATGAAAGAGAGGGGTAAGGGGTATGGTATGTATAATCTTTTTTTTTTTCTGTTATCATTTTATTTCTTTTTCTAAATTGATGCAAATGTTCTAAGAAATGATGAATATGCAACTATGTGATGATATTAAGAATTACTGATTATATATGTAGAATGGAATGATATGTTAATATTTTTGTTTGTTAATTTTTTTAATTAATAAAAAAAAGAACAGAAAAAAAATAAAAGAATGGGTGAGAACTTTCCAGAATTGGTGAAATAATAATAATAAAACAAAAACCATGAATTTTCAGATTAAAGAAACACTGAATCACAGTTAGGATTAATAGAAAGTGAGCCATACCTAGATACACAGCAGTGAAACTCAGCACTCCAAAAACAGAGATGATCTTAAAAGCAGCAAATGAGAAAAGGTGGAATACTTAATAATTAATGATAATTGTTCTGTCAATTTATTTCTCCATACCAAAAGAAAGCAATATACTATAAAATGCTATCATCAAAGTGCCGAGAGAGAAAAAATGTCCACCTAGACCCTTTGAGATTATTTTTCATTACAGGAAACAAAATAAACATTTTCAGAACAAATGAGAATTGAAAGTGTGCAACCCTTAGGAAAGGAACTTCTAAAGGAAGTAGGAATGTAATCCCATAAAGAATGACTGAAATACCAGAAAAATGTTTGCAATGAAAATGGTAAAGATGTGAGTAAATCTAAAACACCAATAAATAAAGTTGTATTGTTTGGGGTTAAATAAAAGATAGAATTAAAATTCTGGATAGTATTAATAAAGTAATCTGCGTGATGGAAAAGACTGGCACTAAAATCAGTCTAGAAGTCTAAAAAAAAAAAAATTTATATTATGGGTAGTACTTTTTTTTAACTTGTTTAGTTGAACACCATAAGTACACGGAATCTTGATTAGGGTGTGAGATTTTGTTGGTTTGTCCAAGTTAGTGTGATGCCCTGATAAAACCCAGAGTGATTTGGACAGTGAATAAAGAAGTATTGGGGGAATGGGGAGAAAGAGGGAAATACTCAACTTCCCCATTTGGAGAAGTTATGATATTCTCACAAACAGTGGGGACAACCAAATCAATAAGCTGGTCCCTCAATCTTGGAGCTCACCTCTATAAAATTATTCCTGCAAAGGATAGGCTAAGCCTACTTAAAATTAGGCCTAAGAGTCACCCACAGAGAACCTCATTTGTTGCTCAGATGTGGCTTCTCTCTCTAAGCCAACTTGGCATGTGAACTCGCTGCCTTCCCCCACTACGTGGGACATGACTCTCAAGGGTGTAAATCTCCCTCTTGAAAACAATATGAGAAAAAACTCCCATGATGAGCCTGGACCCAGCTTCAAGGGAATGAGAAAACCTTCTTGACCAAAAGGGGGAAAACAGAAATGAGAAAAAGCAAAGTACCAGTGGCTGAGAGATTTCAAACAGAGTCGAGAGGTTGTCCTGGAGGTTATTCTTATGCATTATATAGATATCCCTTTTTAGTTTATGGTGTATTGGAGTGGCTAGAAGGAAGTACCTGAAACTGTAGAGCTGTGTTCTAGTAGTCTTGTTTCTTGAAATGACTGTATAATGATATAGCTTTTACAATATGACTGTGTGATTGTGAAAACCTTGAGTCTGATGCTCCTTTTATCTAAGGTATGGACAGATGAGTAAAAAGATGATAAATAATAGGGGGGACAAAAATTAAAATAAATTGGGTAGATGGAAATACAGCTGGTCAGTGAGAGGGAGGGGTAAGGGGTATAGTATGTACGAGTTTTTTCGTTTTTTTTTTTTTTTTGGAGTGATGCAAATGTTAAAAAAAAAAATGTCCATGCTGATATATACACAACTATGTGATGATATTGTGAGCCATTAATTGTATACCATGTATGTAATGTTTGTATGTTATGTTTTATCAATTAAAAAAAAAAAAGAATCTCTACCTTCTTCCTAGAAGAGTCAAGATCTTTAACCAAGTTCAGTCTCTAAGCCTCTCCTACCTTGCACATTTGTTACAAAGATTAATTGAGATAACAAGGTAGCACGTATGAGGGAGTACATATTAGTAGATGAGGAACTTTGTGGTTTTTCTCCACACTTAACCCATTTTTTTTCTTTCCCGGAAACTGATGTGTAACTTAAGACTTGCCAAAACCTGTTTGCAATAGTACTACCTCATTTTGATTAAAAACAGTTTGGGGTGAGACACAGCAGACAAATATAGGCCCCTTAATTGCTTATTGAAATGGCTCCTAAAGAGTCCAGCTCTCACATACAACTCAAATTTTTTACATTCCCTCTGAAAGAATATAAAGGCAAGATCAACTAAATCTTATAACACCAATCTCTGAAACCCCTAACCACAACGCCACACCCTGCTATGACTCAATTCTTGGGTCATACAAGAGGTGTTTTCTACTTCTTTTCCTATTTGTTGATCATCTGTTGGGGGAGGGTGGGACACAGGGAAGATTCTTTTTTTTTTCTTTAAGCTTTACTATACTTATTATATTAATACACATTTGATACCAAGAGAACTTGGTCATTAATAGGGAAGGACAAGTAAATTTATCAGGGATTAAATTACTTCAACCGACCATAATAATCCCTTAGTTTCTGGGCCTCTGAATTGTGCTATTTTGAATAATAAAGGAATAATGTAGCATCTGTCTAAAGTAACTAGAGGTCAGTCTTTACTTGAAGAAAAATGTCAACATCCTGGGTCAAAAACTGTCTCAAAAAGGGACCATTATCACCTACAAACATTTAGCTTGAATGAATTTATCAACTGATAACCAACTTTTCCTACTTATTGCAAAAGTCGATAAATATATGTGATATATAAGATATATGACAGTTATTCTTTGAGTCATATATTCTTAAAAATCTGGGAAACCAAGTGGCTTCTGCATAGCAAGTCATTTTGAGAGGAAAGAAATAGTTATCTCGGAAAATCCAATGGGTCCAGATGTGAATGAAGTCACAGGAGAAAGCCTTGCCCACTTTTTTTCCTCTGTCAAATAAAAAATAAATCCATACTTGGTTAGGGAAGAGTTTATTCAAAAGGATTATTGCAAAGGGAGAAAGGGGCTATTGCAATAAAATGAGAAGACTATTGCAATAGGGAGAACACTCTAAGAACAGCAAGTATCTCAAGAGTTAGACTGCAGAGGTGTTTCTTTTAAAGAGAGGACTAGTGTAGGGAAGTGGGTTGGAATGTTGATGTGATGAGATAGATTTGAGAATATTTCATGCCAAAGCAGGAATGTGCTTCAATAAAAATGTGTTGTGCATTCATACATCGTGTGCCTGGGACGCTAATGAATCCTAGGGCTATAGAGATAAGGTATGGTTACAGCCCTCAAGGAGCTCACAGTCTCATGAGAAGACAAACAAGGAAATACATTCCAGTGTTACCTGCTATGATATAGCTCTGAAGGCGGGGTGATAGAAACAGAAAAAGTGCTGACTCAGACCCAGGGACAGCCAGGAGGACTTCTCAGAAGAGGCAATATCTGAGTCTTAGAGGTATTTGGCAGGAGAAATAGCCACAGTACTGCCAGACCTCCTGAATAATTCAGTTCCCCTGAGCCCAGGGTGCACCTGGGAAGACTGAGGCAGGAAGCAGTAGGGTACAGAATCCAGATTTTAAATGCAGGGAACAGCACTAAGATTTTCAAGTCAGGAAGTGACAAATCAAATCTGCCTTTTAGATCTAGTGCTCTGATAGCAGTGTGGAAAACAGACTGGCCAGAAGAACAGAAACCCCAACAAGAAGTGTAAAGATAAGGCAGTGGAAGACTGGACTTGTAAGGTGTGATTAGAAGTAGGTATGGAAGAGTTTTCTGGCTCTGCTACCATGGGAAAGGGAGTAAGAAAGATGAGAAGTTCAGTTCTGGATGTTGGCATTGAGTTATCAGAGACTCCCCTGTTAAAATACTTGGAATGATCAAAATAGGAATGTTTGCATTTGTTTGGTATTTTTTGGTGTTTAAAAAAATAAAATAAAATAAATAATAATAAAATACTTGGAAACAGTTGATGGATAGTGGAAGCAGAGATAGACCCCAGAGAGACCTGGGCAGCTCCACTGCACCACTGGCCTATTTACCATCAACCCCAGAAAGGGAAGAACTGCAGCTGCCACAAGCCAACCCTATCACCATCACCACAACCAAGAGCAGCAAGGCTGAGATCCAGCATCCACCCCTGCCCTCGCACTGCCAACATCAAGCCAGGCACCACAGGGTGGCAGCCCCGGCAGCCTCACATCAGCGGCGCCTACTGGTGGGGACAAAAGACCATCTTGACTGTTGCCACAGTATTTGGGAACAGTAAAGTGGTTCAATGTAAGAAACAAATATGGTTCCATCAACAGGAATGCCACAAAGGAAGATGTATTTGTATACCAGACTGCCATAAAGAAGAACAGCCCCAGGAAGTACCTACACAGTGTAAGAGATAGAGAGATGGTAGAGTCTGATGTTGTCAAAGGAGAAAAGGGTACGTAGACAGTGATAGCTAGGTAGTTAGGAAAAATGCTTAATATAATCCTCAAGCTGGAAAAAGCTAAGTATAGTCTTTGGAGTTAGAAATGCTTATTATAATCAAACCACTCAAGCAGCTTTGATTCACTTCAAGGCACCAAGAAATTAGATCTTATCCCAACTGTAGACCTCTTGTCATTCACTCCATTTTATGAAACAAAAGACTCAGAGCTGAAGAATGGGGATCTCATGTTAAAACAGAGAAAGAATGGTTGCAAAGTTAGGCCAAGTTTTGCTACCTGAAAAACTAGTAGAACCTGTACTGTCATATTGTACCAGGGGACTCACTAAGGAAAAGAAGGCTTTGCAACATGGATAAGAGAGGATAGATTAGAAGACCAAAAATCCAAGCAACAATCTAGAAAGTGATGAGCAAATATGTTCTATGTGATTAAAATAACCCCCAAACTAGAGACCCACTTTGTCGGCATGGGTGCAGGCATGTGGATTTTCACCTAGAGAAGACTGGCAAATAAACTTTATGATGCTAAAAATTTCCACTATCTCCTAGTGGTAGTTGGCATATTTTCAAGGTCGGTAGAAGCCTTCTCCACCTGCACTGAAAAAGCACAAAAGTATTGTTAAAAGAAATAATACCTATTGTCCAGAGTGATGCCCCAATAAATCCCAGAGTGATTTGATTAGTGAATAAAAAAGTATTTGCAAAGTCCCCGTCGGGGAATGGTGAGAACAGGGGAAAATTCAACCTCCCCAAGTTGAATTCTTGATATTCTCAGAAGCAGTGTGGACAACCAAAGCTATGGGTTGAGCCCCCAGTCTTTAGGTTTGTTCATATGAAACTTAACCCCACAAAGGACAGGTCAAGCCTACTTAAAATCAGGCCTAAGAGTCACCCTTAACAAGAGAACCTCTTTTGTTACTCAGATGTGGCCTCTCTCTCCAGCCAACACAAGCAAACTCACCACCCTGCCCCTGTCTACATGGGACATGACTCCCAAGGGTGTGGACCTTCCTGGCAACGTGGGACAGAAATCCTGGAATGAGCTGGGACTCAGCATCAAGGGATTGAGAAAAAACCCTAGAATGAGCTGAGACTCAGCATCAAGGGATTGAGAAAATCTTCTCAACCAAAAGGGGGAAGAGTGAAATGAGACAAAGTGTCAATGACTGAAAGATTCCAAATAAGTCTAGAGGTTATCCTGGAGGTTATTCTTATGCATCAAGTAGATATCACCTTATTATCCAAGATGTAATGGAGAGGCTGGAGGGAAATGCCTGAAAATATAGAGCTGTGTTCCAGTAACCATGTTTCTTGATGATGACTGTATAATGATATAGCTTTCACAATGTGACTGAGATTGTGAAAACCTTGTGTCTGATGCTCCTTTCATCTACCTTGTCAACAGATGAGTAGAACATATGGAACAAAAATAAATAGGGGGAACAAATGTTAAAATAAATTTAGTTTGAAATGCTAGTGATCAATGAAAGGGAGGGGTAAGAGATATGGTATGTATAATTTTTTTTCTGTTTTCATTTTATTTCTTTTTCTGTTGTCTTTTTATTTCTTTTCCTGAATTGATGCAAATGTTCTAAGAAATGATCATGATGATGAATATGTAACTATGTGATGATATTGTGAATTACTGATTATATATGTAGAACGGAATGATCATATGTTAAGAATCTGTGTTTCTTTCTTGTCATATTTTTTTAAATTTAAAAATTAATAAAAAATTTAAAAAACCTAGATTTAGTGTCCCATTCACTACTCAAAGTGATAATGGCAGTGCCTTTGTTTAAAAAATAATTCAAGAAGTTTCACAAGCACTTGGAATAAATTGGAAATTACTAAAATACAAAAAAAAAAAAAGAGTGGGATAGAAAGATCAAGGATGATGGGGTTATACAGAGAAGGTAGGGTTTAACAAATGAGTATGATGGCTGATTCATTATATTGATATTTCTTTTAGTCTCTGGTATCGTAGTGAAGCTAGAAGTTAAAACCCAGAATTTTAGAACTGTAACCCATACCAAACTCGGAAATCTATTCTACAACTAATTGTTGTGCTGTGCTTTGAAGTTTATATATATATATATATATATATATTTATTCCTTCTAGCCTCCCACATTCTGGAATAGATAGAAGGAAAAATCTGAGACGATGGTATGGTAGCCCACGACAAACTCTGGAATCTGTCCTGTAACTACCTGTTGAAGAGTACTCTGAAAAGTATTGCTTTTTTCTTTCTGTGTTTTGTATATGTTATAATATAGAATAAAAAAAAGTTAAAAAAAAAAAAAGTTAGAATGGGCATAGCCCAAATATCCATAAAGATTGGAAGAAGGGGCAAAGAAAAAGGAGGAGTCATAATAGAGAAGTTAGGATTCAACAAATAAGTATGACTACTGAATCATTATATTGATATTTCTTTTCGTCTCCAGTGTCTTAGAACAGCTAGAAGGAAAAACCTGAAATTATGGAACTGTAACCCATACCAAACTTTGAAATCTGTTCTATAACTACTTTCTAGAATGCACTTAGAAATTTATTGCTTTTTTGTATATATATTTCACAATAAAAAAAGTAAAAAAATAAGTGAAGTGTTGGTACATGCTACAACATGCATGAACCTTGAAGACATCATGCTGGGCGAAATAAGCCAGACACAGCCAGACAAATATTGTATGATTTCTCTTATATGAAATACTTAGAATGACAAATTCATAGAGAAAGAAAGCAGAATAATGAATACTAGGGATGGAAGTAGGGAATTATTGCTAAATGAGTATGAATTTTTCTTCAGGGTGATGAAAATGGTCTGGAAATAAATAGCAGTGAAAATTGCATAGTATTGTCAATGTACTTAATGTCCAGAAATTGTCCACTTTAAATTTTATACTGTGTATATTTTACAATTAAAAGTTAAATTTTTAAAAAAAGTCATCTCCCCATGAAAAAATAAATAGCCCATGGAATCTAATCCCAGAGCTAGCCTCTGTAGGAAAAGAATTACCAGCCTATTTGCCTCCACTAGAGCCAGGTAGCTCTGCAAGTCTAACTTCTAGCCATATTTGCCTTAAAATTACATTTTTCAGTGCACATCAAGTACCATTTTCTGACTGGGCAAATACTTTAAAAGTCTACCTGAAACACCGAGTAATGTAAAAGCCTTAAAAACCCATTTAAATTTCCATAACAAGGCCTTATACTCAAGCAGGACCAAAAGAGCCTTATGGTGCTTTTAGCTATCTTCCTCCCAGGAGTGAGTGCATTAAATACCCTCTCCCAGGTTACTGCCCTAGTGAATGTCACAGCTCAGTTCATGCAAAACAAGCAAGGGCTCAGTCTGTTAAATAAAATTGCTCAAATGAGAAAAGTTATCCTTCAAAATAAATAGCTTTAAATCTACTGATGGCAGCTCAAGGAGGAAACAGTGCTTTCACTGGCATTAAAAACTGCACATATATACTGGATGAATATTAGATCATATGCAAGATGATACTGATTATGTTAAAAATTAAAGTAAACTGGACTCATTTTCTGAGTAGTTAATGAACATCCCTATGGAATAGAAAATAGCCCTTATTAGCATGGCTTTTATTCTGCTTGCCCTATGTTTGTCTTGCTGCTGCCTATATTGTACCAGTGGTTTATGTCCAGACCATCTTCTAGATTAATATAAAATTTTCTTCACCCATGCTCAGCAAAAAAGCAGTTACAGAAGATAAGACCTTCACCCACTTTCTTTTATATGAGAATGCTTACAAGACACTGTGCTTCTCAAAAAACAAAAAAAACATTTATTGTGAAATATAACATGCACACAAAAAAATAAATTTCAAAGTACATTGTAACAAGTACTTATAGAACAGTTTAGTATGGGTTACAGTTCCACAATTCAGATTTTTCCTTCTAGCTGCTTCAAGACACTGGAGACTAAAAGAAATCAAAATGATTCTGCAGTTATACTCATTTGTTAAATAAATCCTATCTTCTCTGTTATAACTCCTCTTTTCATCTGATCCTTCTCCCAATCTTTAGGCATATTTGGGCAATGACCATTCTAACTTTTTCATGTTGGAAAGGAGTGTCGACAATATGGGATAGGGGGACAGAACTAGTTGATATTCTTGGAGAGGCTGGCCCCTCTGGGTTTCAGCTTAGGAACCATCTGAAGGTTGTAGATTTCTGGAAAGTAATCTTAGTGCATGAAACTTTTGTAGAATCTCAGATGGAGCCCTAGATGTTCTTTAGGGTTAACAGAATGGTTTTGGTTGGGGGTTGGCAAATTGCAGCAATGGGCAGTATCTAGCTGAAGCTTGTGTAAGAGTAGCCTCCAGAACACCCTCTCAAGTCTTTGAAATCTTTTAGCCACTGATACCTTAATTGTTACATTTCTTTTTCACCCTTTTGGTCAAGAAGGTGTTATTAATTCCACGGTGCCACGGCCAGGCTCATCCCTGGGAGTCATGACCCATGTTGCCAGGGAAACTTTCACCCCTGGATGTCATGTCCCACATAGGGTGGAGGGTGATGATTTTTCTTGCAGAGTCAAGCTTAGAGAGAGGGGCCACATCTGAACAACAAGAGGTTTTCTGGAAGTAACTCTTAGGCATAACTATGGGTAGGCTTAGCTTCTCTGCTACAGAAATAAGCTTGATAAGAGCAAGCCTCAAGATTAAGGTCCTGGCCTATTGACTTGGGAGTCCCTAATGTTTCAGAGAGTAACCAGGGATTTCCCCAGAGGTAAAATTTAATAGCTCCATCTTTTTTCTCCAGTACCTCAAGGGACTTTAAGATGCCACTTCTTAAGAAGTATTCATTTCCTGGACCATGTGCACACGCACAACTCCCCTGAACCAAAAAAAAATGAGTAAGAAGTAGTAACATAAAAAAAGGAGAGAGGGAGAATTTGATAGGTAGTTCGAAAAATGCTTAATATAATCATTTAGCTGGAAAAAGCTAAGTACAATCTTTGGTAGTTAGAAATGTATGTTATCATTAAATCACTCAAGCAGCTTTGATTCGCTTCAAGCCTAAAAGCCCTTACTAGTATTGTTTGCTGTGACCTAATCTCAAAAGTTTACACTCTGTTCCTGGTTACATTAATGAGATCTTTTCCCAGCTCTGCTTGTAGAGATCAGATAACAGCTTCTCACTAACTGAAACCCACATGGATTAATATCAATATCTTCCTTCCTTTGAAGGACAAGATCAAAGACCTAAATGATCAATAAAGAGAAAAGGGTTGACCAGATAACAGGATATGCTAACCGAACAAAATGAAGCAGGTAACCATTACTCAATTTTAATGACTCCTGTGACTTTTACTTAATTCTCAATTTTTTTTTCTGCTTTCTTCTGGACCTTTGCCATTCCTTCAGTCTATAAAAGCTAACATCACCTTTCTCACTTCAAACTGATCATGGAAAGATTTTTTTCCCTTCTGTTCCTTGTTGATGCATCAATAAACTCACCTTCTCACCAAAGCAAAAACAAAAACAAAAGCAACTTATTTCTCTGTTTGATGTGGAATCAGATGGGCCTAACTATATAGGACTGTGTTTTATGACAGTAACAGCAGCAAACATTACAGGCCCTGGTACTGTTCTAGTGCAAGGCTGTAAATATGCAGCAGACTGTAACCATAACTTTATCCACGTCCAAGGGGTCCTCCACATACAATTACCAGCAGAATTACCAGAACAGTGAGACTGGGATAAAGAATGAAGGATCAGCGTATGCTCCCGAAGGATAGACCCAACAGCACCAGCCCTACCTTACTAAATGCAGAGACCTTATGAGCAATGATCCGGGATTCCAACCCTTCTGGACAGGAAGAAATGATGGAGGGTGCCGACAACCAGGGTCAGGGGAACAAGGTAGACCAGTAGGACAGTATGTTCTGGGCTTACAGAACATAATGCCACCAGGGTCCTACTCACGGAAGACATCCTAGAGAAGACGGCAATTAAGAAGATAAGGAAAATCAAGGAGACAAGGTCTAAATTGAGTAGCCACTAGAACAGTGGGGCCCACCACAATTTCAGTAACTAACACAGATGCTTAGAAAATCCTAAACCTCAAGATGGCAAAAAGACAAAAGCAGCTGATCCACCAGTTGAGAATTCGTTTTGGAGTGGGGCTGAGCGGAGTGGGGCTGAGCGGAGTGGGGCTGAGCAGAGTGGGGCTGAGCGGAGTCAGTTCACCATCTCTAGCATCATCAGGTTAAGTCATCCAACAAGAAGAAATGAACATGAAACTCCAGCAATAAGAAATGAACCAAAGAATGGAAATGAAGTCCTTAAGTGCTTACTTTTTGTCCATTCACCAGGTAACTAGAACTATCTATATTATCTGTGCAGCATGGGGG
The DNA here is from genome assembly GCA_004026745.1 of Myrmecophaga tridactyla. Taxonomy (NCBI): domain Eukaryota; kingdom Metazoa; phylum Chordata; class Mammalia; order Pilosa; family Myrmecophagidae; genus Myrmecophaga; species Myrmecophaga tridactyla. The sequence goes on from PVIY010006214.1 coordinate 87,033, forward strand.
TTCTTATTACTTTTACTTAAAACCATCTCTTTTTTTTTTGCTAAAGACATGTTTTGTTTGTTTTTTCTCAATATACCTTTAAAGGTTTTAAATTGTTTCAAATCTGGTCAAGTTGAGATTTTAAGAACCTCACTTTTAATTTATACACAGCTTGATTTAAAAAAAAAAGTCAACAAACTACAAGCATATGTTAAAGATTTTAAATAAAAAAAATTAGAAACAAGTTAACGGATCAATTCTAGGCAATAATAAATAGCTAATAATATCGCTTTTCTTTAACTTTTTATTTTGAAATAATTCAAACTCACAAGACAGTTATAAAAATAATTCAAAAAACAATACAGAGAATTCCAATATCCCCTCTACCCACATGACCAGATTTGCCAACTTTTAACATTTTTAACAGTGTCATCCTATCTGTCTTATCTATCCATTTTCTAAGCATTTTAGAGTAGGTTGTACACATTATGCGCCTCAAACATATTTACTAATAAGGATAATTACTTACATGACTTCATTAAGTACAGCTGTAAATTTCAGGAAATTTAACATTGATGTAAAGCATACAGTATATACTCCATTTGTTTCAGTTGTCTCGATAATGTCCTTTTGGGCATTTTCTTCTCCAGGCGAGGTGCCTGTATTGCATTTCTTTGTCATTATCTCTTTAGTCTCTCTTTTTAAAAATCATAGTAACATGTAATATACACAGCATAAACTTTCCCATCTCACCCACTCTCAAACATAAAATTCATTGCGATTAATCACATTCATAATGTTCTGATACCATCACCACAATTTATTATCAAAATTTTTCCATCATCCCAAATAGACAACCTGGACCCATTATGCATTAATTCCTATTTCATTCTCCCCTCCCCCAACCTGTATCTACTTTATCTCTATGAATTTACATATTGTAACTATTTCATAAGTGGACTCATATATTGTCCTTTTGTATCTAACTTATTCAACGCAACATATTTTCAAGGTTCATCTATGTAGCAGCATATATCGAACTTCATTCCTCTTCAAGGCTGAATAATATCCCATTGTATGTATATGCCATATTTTGTTTATTCATTCATCTGCTGGACATTTGCATTGGTTCTCCCTTTTGGCTTCTGTGAATAACGCTGCTATGAACATGAATGTGCAAATATCTCTTTGAGTCCGTGCTTTCAATTCTGGTTAAAAGCCCAGAAGAGGGAATGTCAGGCTATAAGGTATTTCTACATTTAACAAACTTTTCCACAGAGACTGTACCATTTTACATTTCCATCAACAACACACTAGGGTTCCTACTTTTCTGCATCCTTGCTGGTACTTATATTCTATTTCTTTTTAAAATAATACCTTATTCTAGTGGGTATGAGTTGGAATCTTGTAGTTTTGATTTACATTTCCCTACCTGCTAATGATGCTGAGCACCTTTTCATCTGCTTTTTGGCCACCTGTATATCTTTTTTTGTAGGAATACCCATCCAAGTCCATGGTCCATTTTGTAACTGGATTGTCTTTTTGTTGTTGAGTTGCAGGAGTTCTTCATATTTTCTGGTTGTTGGACCCTTATTTTTTTTTTTTTTAAACTTTTTTTTATTAATTAAAAAAAATTAACAAAAAAACATTAAGATATCATTCCATTCTACATATACAATTAGTAATTCTTAATATTATCACATATTTGCATATTCATCATTTCTTAGAACATTTGCATCAATTTAGAAAAAGAAATAAAAAGACAACAGAAAAAGAAATAAAACGATAATAGAGAAAAAAAGATTATACATACCATACCCCTCACCCCTCGCTTTCATTTACCACTAGCATTTCAAACTGAATTTATTTTAACATTTGTTCCCCCTATTTATTTTTATTCCATATGTTCTACTCTTCTGTTGATATAGTAGCTAAAAGGAGCATCAGACACAAGGTTTTCACATTCACAGACTCTCATTGTGAAAGCTATATCATTGTTCAATCATCATCAAGAAACATGGCTACTGGAACACAGCTCTACATTTTCAGGCAGTTCCCTCCAGCCTCTCTGCTACATCTTGAA
>PVIY010006215.1:0-12537 GCA_004026745.1 Myrmecophaga tridactyla
GATATATTTAATTTCACAAGTAATGAAACAAATGCAAGTTAAAACAATGGTAATATATTGTTTCACTTAAAAAAAGCAGCAAACAATTAATAACCAAGCTATTGTTATAAGAATACTTAGATTATACTAATGTGTATATATAAAACTTATGTGTTTTTATAATTATATTTGCATTTACTAATAGAAACCCAGAGAAGACATCATGCAAGAATTCTTGCTGATTGAATAAAAACATGGCTATAATTTACACTTTTCTGAGACCATACCCCTTGAAATCTGACTTTACAGTTTCCCTCATCAAAAACTGGAGTCAATTTCTCCACCTTTAAATCTGGGCTGGCTTAATAGCTTGCTTTGTGATGATATGCCAGCCTTGAAGCAATACCTTAAGCAGCTTTGCACACTTCTATTATCTGTTTTTGGAACCCTCCCACTGCCATGTTAACAAGCCCAGTCTAGCCTGATGGTAGAAGGGAGACTATGCAAGAACAGCCTGAGTTATCCCAGTGTCAGCTAACCACACTAGAAGCAGGGGTGCCTAACTAATTCACAGCTGAACAGAGATACATGAGGAAGCCACTGGAAAATCAGAAGACAACCACAGCTAAGCACAGTCCAAATCAACAACCCACACAGTAGTGAGTCAAATAAATACTTGTTATTTTAAGCCACAAAGATCTGGTGTGGTTGGTTACATGGCAAAGTCAAAGATGGAGGGATATATGCAAATGCTGAAATGAATAGATCTGAGTGGTAGAAATGAAAAATCTGTCATTTTTAACATTATTTTTTGTTTACTGTATTTTCTAAATATCCCAGAAATAACTCATATTTTTGTGCCAAGAACAATGAAAGTTATTTACTATTAAAATTAAATTAATCAATATTCTAATTTAGAAGCACAAAATCTGGAATAGGCAGTGTTCTAGTTTTCTAATGCTGCCTAAATGCAAGATATCAGAAATGGGTTGGCTTTTATAAAGGGGATTTATTAAGTTATAAGTTTATAGTTCTAAGGTGATAAAAATGTCCAAACTGAGGCATCCAGAGGAAGATAACTTGATTTAAGAAGGGCTGATGTCATTTGGAACACCTCTGTCATCTGGGAAGGCATGTAGGTACTGGTGTTTTGGCTTCTGATTTCAAACAGCTTCCCCAGGGCATTTTCTTTCTCCATCACCAAACATCTCTGTCTGCATCAGCTCTAAGCTTATTCCAAAATGGTTCCCTCCTGGACTCCAGTAAGTGGATTAAGACCTACCTTGAATGGGCAGAGATACATCTCCATGGAAACCACCTAATCCAAAATTCCCACCCATAATTTGGTGGGTCACATCTCCATAGAAACAACCTAATCAAAAGGTCCCATTCTAAACAATAGGTCTGCCCCCACAAGACTGGATCAGCACCAGAAGAACATAGCTTTTCTGAGGTCCTCAACAGCCTCAAACCAGCACAGGCAGACTGATAGAAAAGCATATGTTTTTAAATTATTACTAGTATGTACTTGAGCAAGCTTGATCTCAATGAATTTTTTTTAATTTGTCATGTAAATGTGATAAACCTACCTCATAATACTATGAGGAAATTGCAAAAATAAGTTAATAGAATATTTGGAGTAGAAGGTATCTGTAAATTTTCTCCTTGTCCCTATTAGAGTTTAAGTTTGATGAGGTATTTAATTCTGGTTTCCCACCAAGAAGAAGAGTACCTGTACATGATATAGCCCCAATTAATCTTTCCTGAATGAATGAATGAGAAACCAAAAAGGAGACTTTTTAACTAATCCAATGTTACCATTCTCCCACTGTTTTGTTTTTTTTTTTTTTTTTTTTGGCATGGTCAGGCACTGGGAATGGAATCTGGGTCTTCGGCATGGCACATGAGAATTCTGCCTCTGAGTCACCATCACACTGCCCCATCCTCCCACTTTTAATTGTTCTTAAAGTATGGTTGAACTGATCTATGTTATGGGAAAACGAGAGTTGAGCAATGTGAAAGATTAATGATAATCACAAATTCTTTGCTATTTCTCCCACTGAGAGGTAGAGTTCAATTCCTCTTTCCAAAATCTGGGCTGGGCTTGGTGAATTGCTTGAAAAATAGAGTAGAAAAGAAGTGATATTCTAGGACTTTGAGGCTAGGAAATAAGAAGCCTTGAGTTTTCTTGTAGGTTGCTTGAAACTCTGTCTCCTGGAACTCTATGCTGCCATGTAAGAACTCTGCTTACCTTGTGACAGCTATGCTGGAGGAGCCACTTGTGGGCATGCTGCTTGGGTGGTGCCAGCTGAGCCCAGGTTTCAGCTATTATTATAAGGCACCAGATACATGAGTTGTATCACTTAGACACTCCTGAAGAGCCCATTTGCCTGCTGAACGCAACCAGACAACACAAATGGCATCATTTGGAATAGAAAGATCACCCAATTGAGCTCTGCCCAAATTCTTGACCCACCAAATTATAAAATTAAAAAATATATATGTTATTAACACTGCTGTGTTAAACCACAGTTTTTCTGTGTGTGTGTTTTTTTTCCCTACAGTTTAACCACAGAGGTTCTGGGCAATGTATTATTCAGCAATAGATAACAAGGACACATGGCAAAGGTTTCCAGGATAACTGTCTCAAACCTTATGTGTTAATGAAAATTGTCAAACACCTTTTGTCTAAAACACACAAAAAAAGAGCAAATCATTTTGGGAGAAGTGCCCATTCTCCAAAATATTTGTATGCAGTCCAAGGAAGGACATTAATTTTGAATCTCTAACTTATGATTCCTAACTTTAGGTATATTATATTCATTCAAAAACTTTTGGTTTGTCATGGAATGACAGCCCAGATGAAATAACAAGAAATGTTAGGGAGCACATTGTGGTTTAGAAGTCCGCATGAGACAGTCAACATGTAGGACATTTGCACCTATAGGGATTTAGAAGACTTGCTGGAGGGACACAGGGCTAGGAAGTCATAATCACTAAATAGGGTAATAAAACCTAATCCTGAATTGAGCCTATTCCCAAGTCACCTCAGCCTGTCACTTCCCAGATTCTGAAAACTGCAGTTGAACTCAATCGCTGAAAGAATTTAAGCCCCAAATTTTCTTTATGCTATTTGAAAACAGAAACATGAACTACAAAAATATCTTTCAGGTTTCTGAATCGTGAATTAAAGAATGTATGTGTTCAGGAAGGTTACTGCAAACATAAGGGACAGACTGTAATTAGCTAGATAAACAAGCAATTGCACCAACTAATTGACTAGTAAAGTCTGATGTAAACTGGTTACGAGCTGCTGAGAGTTCACAGGAAGTGCTATGGCTTTTTTTCACTGAAAATATATTAATTCAGGATCTATGCTGCTGCAACTCAATTATCTAATCATCTAATATTCCTGACCCTTCTTCATGCTATACATGTCCTAGCTCTCATCCACCAATTTCAAAGACTCATTCCTAATCTTTCTTCCTTATTAATGCTTCCTGTTAGAAATAAAAGGAGACATACAAATATATAAGCTTGAATCAGATATCTCTATGACACAAATACACCAGGGAAAATGGTTCTGGGAACAAAGCTACATAATAAAAATGTAGCATGCAGAGATTTTTTAAAGAGTTGCACATACTGCCCCATAGATGATATCATCTTTTTCTATATCTCTTTATTTTAGGACATAAAAGGTCAAACATTTTATGATTAGTTCAGGATATTTTTAAATCTCTGTGTCAAAATGACAATGAGGTTAAAAGCTAACTACAGAATGAGGAAATGACTATTCAAAAGAAAATCAAAGTTTAAAATTTTTTCTAAACAGAGCAGTGGAATCTAAGTGATTATTTCAAATTAAAGTAGTTGAGATATTTTTTTGAAGCATGGGACATATCCCTAATATAATTAACACACACTAAGGAACACAGACTCGCAAATGTACACTAGTTGTCACATTTTAGATCTGGTTGGGTTGCATTCTGCATAATAGAAATTTGCCATCATATCAAAAGCCATATCTTGAAAACTTACAGAATCTACTGAGTCAATTCATTTGAATCCCCTTTTTAAAAAGTTGTTCTAAAGATAGCTATGTTTTTTAGTTGGGTCTCTAAACAATTTGTTTAAAGCATATTAAAAAAAATCAATCCAATATTAAAAATTCAACAGACTTAAATTAATATCATTTTATTTCTTATAATACTTAACCTATAATTCCCTTTCTCAATTTGCATAGTCCTCTAGACCTAATTGTCGCAAAAAATCTATATACTAGTACTGTTTTTGCAACTATTGTTATCACTGTTTCTGAAACTATTATTTGCTTCTGAAAATACATACATATATATACATTTATTTATTGAGCTCCTGTTATAGGCATGGACAGCCTTGTTGTAGGTACTTTGCATACATTATCTCAAATCCTTACCAAAAAAAATCTGTATTAGGTTTTAGAGGGAAGGAAACTACTATTTTGGCTCCAAAAGCATACATCTTTGCCCAGACCACAAGGTTATTCAATTTCTAAGTTAGTATTCAAACCCAGGTCTACCTCTCCATCAAGCATCTTTGTTTACTCATGTGGTAATATAATGATCTGATTTATTTTAGTCTTATTTTCTAACTTATTACAAATTAGTTATTGAATGACTAGTTCTGTCATAAGTAGCCTAGAAATAAGAGACACTGCCCTTGCTTCATGCATTGTACATTCCACAAGAAAATCCAGGTAATAAACCAGTAAATGGAAATAAAAATAATTACAGATTGTAATCATTGCTGTTAAGGGAACAAATAAATTATTAGATATTGAACAGAAGATTGTATTCTATTTCAGATAGTGTTGTCAAAAAAAAAAAAAAGTAGAAACAACTCAGAGATCCTGACATTCAAGACAAGCCCTAAATGAAGTGAAGTTGCTAGTCAAGTAGAATGTAGGGATGATGTATTCCAGGCAGAAGGAATGCCATAAGCAAAAGCTCTGGGACTGGTAAAGGTTGACCTACAAGTTCAATGTGACAGATATGGGGGGTAGGGAGGTGCAAGTGGCTGAAGGTGACGTTCATGTGCTAATTATATGTTAAATAATGCAGGATATGTAGAATGGCAAGGTATCTATCTTTCATCTTCTTAATACAGAAAACCCCTGAAAGTTTTGAAGATGTTGAGTAGTGCAAGCTTGATTATTTTAGAAATATTTCATTGGCTACATATAAAAAGTCAATTGGTAAAGGATGAAAGAAATCTCAAGGAAATCATTTAGGAAACTATTGTTAAGAGTCATGAAAGAAATTCTGATGGCCTGGAATAAGGTGTTTACAATGGATTTAAAAAGAACAGAGAATCAAAACATGAGCACACTGAACAGGATTTGCTGTTTAATTGGATGCAAGGAGTAGGGGATGGTGAAAGAAGGCGAGACTACAATGATAATGCCAAAGTTTCTGCTTGAAAAAAATGTGTTGTGGTGTCATTTAACTAGAGGGAGGAGATTCAGGAAGCACAGATCTGGGGTAAATAAAGAATTTCCTTTGGAATGTTTCAAGTGTGGGATTCTCCAGTTGGTACCATCAAATAAGACAGTTGGATATGTGTGTGTAGAACCAGAGAAGGGTCTACCTCTACATAATATCTTAAAGTCAGAACCAGCAAAATGTATTACAGTTCAACACATTCTTATTCAGAGCTCTCTGTTTACAAAATATTCTGCAAAACACTTACTCTAAAGAAGCTTAAAATTTTAGGTGAGTGGGAATATTGATATTATTGGTGCTAAATGGTGGGAAAAGTATTCTGTAGAGTGGTGTAAAGGTTAAGTTCATATATCAGTTTTGCTAGGTAATGGTATCCTGTTGTTGGGTCAAGCAAACACTGGCCTTATTGTTACCGTGAGGGTATTTCATGGACTTAAATCATTATTAAATCATCATCATGGATTTAAATCATCCATATATCTATGGCTGTTTACATCTACAATCAACAAATGAGACTGCCTTCAACAATGAGAGACATCTGACCCAACCAGTTGGAGTTCTTAAAAGAGAAAACTGATGATTTCAGGAGTCAGAAAGAAAAATTTCTATCTCTACTTCAGTCAACCAGCTTCTCCTGGGGAAATCATTGGATCCTTCATTCGAGCTCCCAACTTGTGACTTGACTTAAGGAATTTGGACTTGTCAAAACTCGTGGTCATATGAACCAATTTATATAATAAATCTCTTAATATTTACATATATATCTTACTGGTTCTGCTTCTCTGGAGAACCTTGACTAGTATAAGTGGTTAATTTTGAATATGGTAGGAGTGTTGGTGATAATTGAACATTTCAGTAATGAAGTAAATTTGATGTAGATCTTGAAAATGGTGTTTTAGTTTGCTAAGTTTGCCAAAATGTAATACATCAGAAATGGTTTGACTTTTATGATGGGGGGGTCACTAATTTGCAAGTTTACTGTTCTGAAACTCTGAAAATGCCCAAATTACAGTATCAACAGGTGATGATTTCTCCCTCATGATCTGGGGTTTCTCTGTCACATGGCAAGGCACATGGCCAGCATCTGCTGGCCCTTCTCTCCAGGGTTTTGCTGCTTTCAGCTATGGCTACTTCTCTCTCAGCGTCTCTATATGCTTGTCTGAATTTCATCTCTTATAGGAGTCCGGTAAGAGGATTAAGTTCCATCTGGGGCATGTCCCAACTGAAATAACCTAAACAGAAGTCTACATCCACAGGAATGGATTACCTTTAAGAACATGATCTTTTCTGGGGTACCTACAGCTTTAAGCCATCCCAGATAGGAATTTATTTTGGGGAGAGAAGGGTATAATTGGAAAAGAAAGATATGGACATTACCCCATTAGAAGCAGCAGAAACAATGACATGGAGTAAATAATTGATTTCTAAGTACTTCTATATATCAATAACTAAGCCAGACTCAACATGGTGGCCAAAGGGGGACCTGGTCCCTTTTCTCAAGGCTTTTAAATTAGTGATGTAGAAAGATAGTGGCTAGTTTATTAGAGATATAATCACTGTTACAAAAAATATATTTAAGGTAGTGTGTAAGTGGAATATAGATATTACTAAGTCAGGCTGTAGTTTGCAGATCACATCTCTCATAAAATGAGATTTCAGCCAAAAAGTGTAGAATCTCTAAATATTATCTAGGCAAAGAAGAAAATAATATAATAATAACACTTGATTTTTGGGGGGTGTCTGAAAAAGTAATCTTGCTTACAATCAGGTGACCGATGGGAAGGAAGGAAAGTGAATATGGGGACAACAGCAGATTACAGAAGAGGTCCTAAGAAAGGATGGTGATGTATTAGAGCAGAGGCAGTGATGATTGAAAGATGTTTCTGAAATTGAAAGATCTTTAGGAATTAGAACTCGTAAGACAATGATTGACTGACTGTGGGAGGTGAGGAGGATGAAAAAGTCAGGGTTAATTAATCTTTCTGACACGAGTAACTTGGTAGATGATAATGCCATTTATTGAAATATGGAGCACTAGGGGAAGGTGGGGTTGCAGTAAAGGGGTGAGAAATATGATTAGTTCAGTTTGGGGCACTTTTCAATTGTAATAATTTTGAGGTCAGGTAAACTGTGATAATCTGTTAACTCTACTGGAGATCCCATGAGGCTGAAGGTTGACATCTCCGCTGTTCAATGCTATGTTCCTACTACTAGGTGCAAAGTAGGCCCTCAAAAATAGCTGTCTCATTGATTCTGACTGAGCTGCTCTAAATTATTTAGGAAGTATTTAGTTTTAAATACATATCATGCAAATAATGATAATAGCCTTTCTAATAAAAAAAAATCCCTTGTATTTTGTGAATGTTTTCATTGTAAACACAAAATCTCTGAAGAACAAGGGACATTTTATTTTATTATTTTATGGCTAAACTGCAAAGGAAGTGGGGCCATATTATTTCCTACAGTACTTATTCCAAACAGTGGAATAATGTTCTATGTACTGGGATTTCTAGCAAAATTAGTGGTGTTCTGAGGAAAAAGAAAACTGATTTTCTATGTTCTGTTTATATAGTTTTGAGATGAACAATAATATACAATAGACTCAACAAAACTTTTTATTATAAAAACCTGATTAATATTGTTTCCCTACACCAATTTAACTTAAGAATTCATCACCATCCTCTCCTTTTTTCACCCAGAGTATCTTTCAAAACTATGTCTGTGGTACACAATTTGACATATAATAGTCTATCCCATTGTTATATGTGATTCTTAGATAAATGTGCTGTGATGTAAACAATATGAGTTTGTAGCTTCCATACTGGAATCCATGAATACCTTCATCAAATTCAAATAGAAAAAGGTGTGAATTTTGTAGATAAGATTTTTAATATAAATATTAAGTAAATTCTTTCTTTCTTTCTTTCTTTATTTTTTTTACATGGGCAGGCACCGGGAACCGAACCCAGGTCCTCTGGCATGGCAGGCAAGCGTTCTTGCCTGCTGAGCCACCGTGGCCCACCCTTATTTCTTTATTTTAATACCTTAAATCATCTACCTTAATTGTCTTCTTGTGGGGCTATCAAGTAAATGCGTGCATATTTCCCCTGCATATCACATTCTAAATATTGTTTGTTGTTGGGCAGATCTTGCAAAACAGGGAATTTTCAAAACTCAAAGTCATACCTTTAGATATAGCACAACAAAGTAGAACTGTGCCAAATTATCCAGAAGCAATTTGGATAGCTGGCAAGCAGGGCTGCCTGCTGGTTTGTGAACAGTGTAGGTAATTTGCCACTCAACTCTCCACTATTTGCCTCAATAAATTGTAGGGTACTTAGAACCGTACTACCTGCTATCCATCTGTCTATATTTCTCTGCTCTGTCAGTGTCTGACAGTAGAAAGCTTTCCTTTTATCTGTCTTTCTCTTGCAGCTGGCAGGAAAGATATAAAAGAAATCCCTGACTTTGGAGAGGAAGGGTTTACAATTAGAATATAAAAGAGAACATCTCTTTAGTCAGCTAGGAGGAAAAGGTGATAAGCCCCAAATAAAAATAGAAAGAACATTAAGAAGGAACATGAAGTAAATTACTCTTACATTCTCACCAGATGACCCAGCAGGATGATCAAGCCTTGTACTTTGTCATCAACATATTCATAAACAAGATATTTACAAAATGTCATCAAAAACGGTTTAGCCAAAACACATCACCATTGCAAGCCACACTACTTAGCACTAGTCTTCCATTTAAGTGGCAGCGAAGTCATAGAAGTGTGTATAAGTTTGAATACATAAAATTAGCTCCATCATCTTGAAAAAAGATAGGTGATTGTGATAACTTTTATTTGCTTATTTTCTGCAGGTGAATAATCTACAAAGCCGAAGTTAAATGTTTATTTTCTGCCCAATTAAACATGCTTCTCAGTATCTTCTTAAGAAACAAAATATATAGTTACTACTATATAATAAGGGATCACATCCTTAAATTTTTTGGCAAATGCATCATGACACCTGAGAATTATATGTAACAATAGGCATGAAAAACAGCCACCAGTGAAAAAAACTAGAAATACACATTAAGAATAATACAGAAATTTGCAGCTAGAATTTCTTTTCTTGAAAAATGATTTTGTTGCTTCCTGAAAAGATTTGGAGACTATGGTAAAATATAAAATGATATGCATATGATGACAGTACAAAACATTGAAAATACATCTTTTAAAATCTGAGAATCTAGGTTCAAATTATAGTTTGACCACTTACTGGTTGTATAGTTCTATATAAAGCATTTAACTTCCCTACCTCTGATTACTTTTCTGTAAAGGGGGGATAATATACATACTTAAAAGAAAGAGAGTAATAGTGGGCTTCATTTTTGGTAAATGTCTAATATAAGTGTAAGATTTTTAATCTCTCCTGTCTGGAAACAAGCAAATAATGAATAATAAAAAAGAGTGGAGTTGGGGGAAAAAAAGGAATACTTTTATTTGTCTCCTCAAATGATACAGTACTTCTGAAGAATGTAATACCTTCTTGCTAGTGGATCTATTTTCCAGATATGAGGGACTGCTTTTCTGTTTTCTTTCCATAAACTTCAATGTCTTCATGCAAAGTCTGAAATCAATGTAAAAGTGCCAAATTTTGTTCTCACATTGCATCTCATACATCTATTCTTTTATTATATGATGCTAGAATTTTAGTCGCTATCTACCATATATTCTATGAACAACTTGCAGCACTGAGATAATCTTATTTACCCCTGATTCTCCCATATCTACAGTAGTCCCTGCAACACAGCAGCCATCTGAAAAGAAGTTTTTATATCATAATGTAAGCTGTCCAATGCAAGAAGGTTTTCATATACTGGATACTCTAGGTGGGAAACACATTCTCATCAGCGCTCTATTAGGCATTGGGATATGAGTGGGTGAGTGACCAAGGCAAGGCTGGCATGGAGGGAAAAAATGAAACTGTGCTGTTGACCTTCAGAATTTCACAATCAGGGAATAAGCTAGGAAGAAAGAGAAAAGTTTTTTAAAAATGTATAAAACACACACACGCATACACACAAACCATTTTGTAGAAACAGCGCGTGTCACAGAGGACTCATGGCTTTTATTACTTCCAGAAGACATTTTGACAACTTACAATAAAATCAATACAATTCAAGGGCAGCTATTAAGAACTGCAGACAAAGGAGAAAAAAGTATTTTTAAAAAATCTGACAGTGAGAGTTCCACATTTGAGCACAAATAATGAATAGAGTTTTCTACCAGAAAATGAAAAGGAGGGGAAAATGGAGAAGGGAAATTTCCTGGCTGAAGAAGCCACTAGTTCAAGAGGGAAAACTAATGCTTTCATGGACCTAACATCTACGATAAATGTTACATAGATATTTTTATAATGAGTTTGAGTAATTAAAAACATCTAGGGTAGGCATTTTTAAATAAATGCAGATAGTTTCACATGAAGTTGTTCCTTTTATTGACTCTATATAAAAAAACAAATTCTAGGGCAAAATGTGGTACAAGACAGCTCAGGAGCATAGCTTTTTGGTATCTTATTACAAACGCATGTTTTTGAAAATCTTTTCAACCAGGTTCATCAAACTGAGTTCTCGATAACATGCCATTGCTTGTTTTGTGAGACAAAAATTCCGATGGTGAAAAAACACCAAAAACATTAGGAAAAATGGATTAGAAAATCTTTCATAAACTATCTCAACCAAGCTTTAGACTAGAACCATGAATATTTCAAAATATAGGTAAAAATATTTCAAAATATAAGACACTAAAAGGTAGGAGAATTAAATTTATTTCATTCATCATCACTATAGCTCATGGAATTTATTACTTTTATATGTCCTACCACTTAATCCTTTTAAAAACTGATGAAGATAAAGAAACTTAGATTCAAAGAATTTAGTTTGGAATGTTGGTGTTTTCCATGTTTTTCTTCTTTAAGCCTCTGCTATGCATCATCGAGTGTGCTCTGCCCATGCTCAGTCTGTGATTTGTGTTGGTCTATAGACAAAATAGGGATCCACTTCCCTAGCCCTCTCTTTTTGCTGGTTTATCCCTCACTCTCTGATTTCCAGAGTACCATTTCTCCAGTTCTTCTGTCTAAAGACACAAGGTTTTTTCAGAGTTTGTTGCCTTGTGCAGTTCACAACAGGAGGCAAAGCCAATCACCATGTGACTGGAAGCAGAGATACAAGCCAAAGAACCCTAAGGATTGCTAGTACTAGCTTGAGAATACGACAGACTCTGGAAGAAAGCAAGTAAGCCTTGCCAATATCTTGATGTTGGCCTTCTAGTCTCAAAACTGTGAGCCAATACATTTCTGTTGTTTGAGCCATACCTCTGTGTGTTTGTCATAGCAGCCTGGAAAACCAAGACACTCTTTGCCTAACAGAGGCCCCTTTTCCTGGTCTCTCCACCTAAAAGGAAAGGTTTCCTCTTGGGGCTAAGGTGCCTGCCTCTGCTGCCTGGACAGATACAGCCACACCACTGGGCTAGACTTGGGGCAGGGTGGGAAGTGGGAAAGGAAAAGCAAAAAGATTTCTTCCATAATCCATGGCTCATAGGGGCTTTTTATCTTGGTCCTTTGTCCAGGTTTTTCTGACCATGATCATTACGTAGTTCCTAGTTTGGCCTGCCCTTGGGTCAAAGCCAGGGAATAAAAGAGTAAAGAAGTTCAAAGGAAACTCTCCACCACTTATTCTTCAAGTTTCACTTCCTTCTTCTAGCTACCTATTACTTATTTTCTGAGAAGTTTAAATGTTTTTGCAGGTAACTTTTAAAAAGCTTTTTCAGAGTTTTTTGTTTCAGTCAGTGGGAGATATAAGCTTCAGTAGCTTCAGAACAAGAAGTCTGTACAAGGGTTTTAATAAGAAAACTCACTGAAGGTCCAAGTTCTATGCCAGAAATCATGTAATAATAACTCTATGACCTAGAAGAATTTATGGGCAGAAGTCTCCAAACATCTATAATAAATTACTATGATACCTGGAAAGAGAGTATATCAGGCACACCTTGGTGTGAATTACCAACCACCTCAGAAGGCAGTTCTCT
>PVIY010006215.1:12637-89225 GCA_004026745.1 Myrmecophaga tridactyla
ATATATATATATATATATATATATATATATATATATATATATATATATATATATATATATATATATATATATATATATATATATATATATATATATATATATATATATATATATATAAAAGCTGGCACTGTACTACTCTCTTTATATGCATTTCTTATTTAATTCTCCACAACAATTCCATGAGTCTAAGTACCTTTACTGACCTCATTTTACAGATACAGACAATAAGTCTTTAATAGGTAAAAGAACTTGCCCAAGGTCAAGCTGGTAAGTGTAAGATCAGGCATTGTAGCTTCAGAGACTAAACTGGTACTATTATATATTTTACCTAAATTTGTTTCAGAGACTAAACCGGTACTATTCTGTATTTTACCTAAATTTGTTTCAGCATAATTGGTGTTGAGATGGTATAAATTATATGGTATAAACCGGTACTATTATGTATTTTACCCAAATTTGTTTCAGCATAATTGGTGTTGAGATGGTATAAATTATTGACCAATTTTAGTTGCATATAAGGAAACGCTTAGAACTGGAATGTTTTTGTTAACACTGTATAACACATGTTTTGGTTCCTGGATGGGAGCGTACATTTGGTAATACAATCCAATTTTTAGCTAGATTTGCAAAGTTTTTGTAATTTCTCTACATCTAATCCAATTATTTCACTGTAGGTGAGAATAAAAGACTAACAAAAGACTAAACCACTTCACTCCACCACCATCCCTATTCATTCATTCTTCAGTATGTTTAAAAAAATAATTATACACACTTGTCCAGAATATTTGATCATTTATCAAATAATTTCAAATAGGACTGAGTAAAAATGGTAGAAATACCACTATTTGAGTTTATGAATGCTTTAGGCATAGGAACCCCTAAATATGTGGCCTTTAGTCTTTCGAAGTATCTTTCTCCCCAATTTGGAGACTACTGGTCTGGAAATGGGATGAAAACACAACTTTAAAGTCAGAAGCGAGAGTAAAGGGCTGATGGAACTGCTGAGGGCCTGGCCTAAGGCAAGTTCAGAGAAGGCGAAAAGAAAAGAAGGTGAAAAGACTGAACTTGGGGTTTAGTTTTATAGACGATAGTGGGTACAATGAGGTGGAATAGGTGATTTTCAAGTTCCTGGCTTGGGAGTTTCTGGGCATCATGTAGTCTTGATCTTAGATTGAAGATGTGTTAGCTATTTATATCCTTTTTTTTTCCTTTTGCATGGGCAGGCACCAGAAAACGAACCCGGGTCTCCAGCATTGCAGGTGAGAACTCTGCCTGCTGAGCCACTGTAGCCCGCCCTATTTATATCCTAAATATAAAGTAAACTTCTTCCCTTCTAACTATTTTGTTTCCCATATTCCTCTGGCAATTAGTATACTTTGGTGGGGAGAGATTTTGTGAGAGAATGTAAATATATAATATATAAAAATTAAAGGACCATTTTAATTTTGTGGGGAAGAAAATAAATTCCATTTCAAATGTAGATTTGAGGCGCCAATAAGTCTTAGTGCCAAGAAGAACAGTCTCCTATAAGCCTGAAAATAGGAGAAAGGAGCACATTCCATTGTCTTTCTTTTCAGAGAATTAATAACACCAAAGCAGTGGTTAAATCTATGGGTGTGAAAACAGGGTCCCCCCCCCCCGAAAAAAAACAATAATAGCACTGCAAAGAACAGAGATTAGGAAGATCCTAACCACTGATCTTCTGATAGCACCATGAAGCTCCTAAAACAATTGTGTCATTCCCACAAAAGACAGATGATAAAATGAGCCTGGAGCAGGAAATATGCATAATCAACCCCTGAACCATAAGGCAGCACACTCTTAAGAGATAATCACCTCTCCCAAATTATGTAAAGACTGCAAAATATTCAGAAATGTACTCTTTATAACTTAGCACTGAGTGGATTTTATGTGAGAAAAGCAATGTAATCAATTATAGACTATATAGCAACAGATTATACACATTGTGATTTACTGTTAATATAAAATTTTATATTAACTGCTGACACACAGTATAACCCTTACATAGGTTTACTGTACTTCCTGGCTGAATTGACCCACACCTCTCTTATATGTCCCAGAAAAGCTCTCTAAGTCAAAATATATTATTGCTTCCAAACTTTTGAACTAAAATAGTGATAGAAAGTTCATAAAGATCAGCAAAGTATTGTTAAATTCAATTTTAAAAGTTAGAGTAGACATAGAGCCTTATTGATAAGTAATAAAACATTAAACAAACCTTACAGAGGGTTTTGGGTACCTGATCCAAGAAAAAAGACTATTTCTTGGGCTCTGAGGACACAAATTCTTTTTGCACACACACATATGCACGCTCTCAGATACACAGTTTAGTCACAATTGTTTTTTTAAAAAGTTGATAATTTTGATAGTTATGGAGCACCATCAGCTAAGGCCATTATCTACCCCATGACTTGACATGCAACACAACCTTTGCAATGACAAACACATCTGTCCCTCCTTCCTCCCCCACCCCCTTATTTAGCACATAGAGGGTTTCAACTGATTCCTTCATCCTTTGGTAATTGAGTACCCGGTACTGATTGATACTTAAAAATTCCCATTCTGGAGTCCAAATTAGAATGGACCCGTCTGATGAAGAGTCTACAAAACATCTACAAATAACACTATTTTTTTCAATTTTGCACCTGTATGACTTCTTTCTCAGTTGATAAATAACTTTATGATGTAGCCAAGACAACTTGTAAAGTGTTTTTTTTTTTTTCCGGTTACTTTAAACACATGGAAGAAATCTTCTCCTTACTTTTTTATTTCCTCATATTTTCAGTTTATGGTTCTCTTATGAGAACATGGCTGTTCTCGTAAAACTTCATTTCATTTGAAAATATTTAATACAACACTCGTGATTTTCTGATTCATAAAAAGTAATCATATGGGACATTTAAGCTAGCAGGGGGAATGGCAAAACAGATCAAAGAAATACTGTCAAAAATGATAAATCTAAAGTTTGGAACCTTAGAGGGGAAATAGACTGGGAAAAGCAAAATGGTATCGTTTAGCCTCCTAGTGAAATCAATAGGTCTTTAGATGAAAATAAAAAGTATATATATCTCCAACTAGGTTCTTTGACAGACAAAGGTAAAAAGGAAAATTATCTGTAGTGAAAGTGTTTACAAAAGCCTATCAAGGAGGCTTACAATTAGGCTTTCTTAGCAATAAATTTAAAAACCAGTTTTATCTACTTATATGCATCTTTGATCAAAGCTTCAAAGTTTCTTTATGGTATATATTTATTAAATAGGGTTTTGATCTTTTTTATTTTAAGAGGGATAGAGAAAAACACTTAAAAAGATATATGTATAGTTCAATGAATTATTTAAAGACAAATTTATAGCTACAATTCATATCTCATCCCAGAGTTGCTTTCATGTGTCACATACCAATCATAGCCCCTTCTCTCCCTTCCAACGCAGTCCCTGTCCTGACTTTACTTGTAATCCCTTCTTTGTTTGCTTTTTAAAAATAGTTAAAATCTCTTTGAATCAGTAGGTTCCCTTCACCTATTATTTTCCAGTAGTACTTTCCATTGCCTGAATTTTGCTGATTGCAATCTCATGGTGCAATTCAATATTCCCCTGTGTTCGGTATATTTCTTGCAAGTTGGGAGTTGCATCCATAAACTGGATCAGATGCAGGTTTCCTCCCTTTTGCAAGACTGTAAGTGGTGGTGTGTTCTTTCATCAGATGATACATGACGTCTAATAATCTCTCCTTTTGTGAGAACAGCCATCCATTGTTGGACCTATTCTGTTAATTCACTGGGGGGTTGCAAAGGAGAGATATGCTAATTTTGACATTTCTTTTCAATTTATTACCTATAATTTTTTATAAAGAGTCAGTTATCATGTAATAGTTGGTTGTTAGTTCAGTTCATAAGGAAAAGCAGGATGGTTCCCTTTCTTGGTTTTAAAGATATCTTTGATATGGCATCTTTCAGTCATTCAATGCAGATTTTTTTCTGTGTTTCAATCAAGCATGACTTTATACAATCTATCAACCATGATACTAAAATAACTGTAACCTATATGTGTCCAGAAAATATATTGAATAAAATCAACCAAAAAGTCAACAGTTGCCCAAAAGAAAAATCAATGTTTGTGTCATTACCCCTAAAAGACACATTTATCTGCTTGGAAAAGTAAATGTTTATTTGTTTTAAAAATAGGAGAAAAGAGATGGTTAAATGTCATAATATTTTCAAAGTTTCAGTCTAGTTGCTATTTAGTGGGTGATTCACTTACTGATCCATGGTGACCTACCAACAGGCTGATTCCCATTTTATATATAATAGAAAGCATGAAGAGTACGTTAGAAAAATGAAATCAAATATACTCATATCTCAATTCCTCTAATACTCTCTATTAATAATCCAATCTGGAAATGGATCAGCTGGCAAAAGAATTTCTAAACAGCTGACGTGTCATTGGCAATGAGCATCTTATCTTAAACCTCCATTTATTTTATCCTTCTTTATTTCACTTTGAAATCCTTTTGGTAGTATATTAGTCTATAGTGAGTCTGCTCTTTTGAACTCTTCTATCTAATCTTCCAAAGTAATGAAATCATCATAAAACCACATGCATTTTTACTGACTGTTCCCACTGGTGCTTACTTGGCTGCACAAAAGTATTCATTTTAGCTTAATCTTTAGACCACCTTAGCTTTCTTTTAAAGATTAAAAATATAAGCAGTGCAAGAAGGCAAACCAAACATATCCAAATCCTTCTTTGGGGGAGGTTATTGCTTCCTTTTGGCAAGGTCATCATAGCAATTTTCAATTTGGAAATATCTATCCACATCTCACCACCTTCCACCTTAAAACACTTCATATGTTCCCTTTTCAACTTAGAATGCTACATAGACAAATGTCTTCTCAGTAATTTCTTCCAGGGCAATTTCCTCTGACCTATTGCGGTATACCATCCAGTCCTGATAACAATACAATGGTTCTGCTATGTGTCTATTTGACCTAGGAATGTGTACTTTGGTACCTGCCAAGAAAAACAAATGTATTAAATAAATTCTTGTTGACATGTGCCATGGAATCAAAGTACTATCCAAATATCCATATGATCCTGCACAGGACTAGCTTCCCCTGTAGTTGGAACAGAACAATTTGATCAAGTTCTTGCCAATGGGGTATCAATGCAAGTGATGTAAACCATTTTCTGACCTGTCCTTAAAATTATCCTGACTGAAGCTCAAGCTCTTGGCCTCCCACATGGGGACTTTGCATGCCATGGGTTTCAGATGACATACGAAATTAATGGAAGCTGAGACATTGTCGGGCAAGTGTTACAGACTGAATTGTGTTCCTCCAAAAATGACATGTTTAATCCTAAGACCCAGTTCCATGAATGTAGACTTATTTGGAAAAAGGATCTTTGAGAATGTGATTAGTTAAGATGAGGCCAAACTGGGTTAGGGTGGATTTTAATCCAATAGGGCTGGTGTAATTATAAGAAGAAGAGAAGAAACACAGCCAGGAAGCAGGAATGAGTCTGTGGGAAGATGGAGGGTGCACCTACAAGACAAAGAACGTTGAGGATTGGCAGCACGTGCCAAAAATTAAGAAGAGGTAAGGTTGGCATCTCCCTTATAGGTTTTAGATGGAGCATGGCTCTGCCAGCACCTTGATTTGGAGCTTTTGCCTCCATAACCGAGACAATAAATTTCTGTTGTTTTAAGTCACCCTGTTTGAGGTTGTTTGTTATGGCATCCTAGGAAATTAAAACAGAGGGAAACTGCTTGATGTGTGAGAGACAAATAAATCTATTTTGGTGGAAATCACGGGAATCTTTGAAGTTTGTCTTTTGCAGCAACTGGCATCAATGACTCCAACTGAAACAAAGAGGATGGTGTAATTTTGTTTTTTGTTTTTTTTTTTAAGAAGAAATTCTGAGAGAAATGTTGATTTCAGACACCTTCTGTGGTTTTGTTTATATCGCGTAACCAAAAACAAAAACAAACAGGAATAGTGATTGCCTCTAATTACATGTTTGACTGCCCATTCATCTGATTATACTTAAGATGAAACTGAAGCCAAACATAGGACAAAGCTTCTGGTATTTAAAAAAAAGCAATATAGCAAGGAGGCAGACATATATTTGTATTTCAGCTCTGCCTTTTAACAGCTGTGACAAGTTTTTTTTAACCTCTCTGAAAGAGGTTACTCTATTCAGGAAAGAAAAGACATTGTCCTCAAAATATTGTAAGGTCTATGAAGAGGATAATAAAGGCATTAGTTCCTTCCCTTATTTTGCATACTATTCAGTCTGGAATTAGGTTTTTCTAGAACTAAAATCCACAAAAGATTCATTTATTATTCATATTTATCTACTCATATTGTAAGAACTGAGGTTGGATTTTCATATTATAATCACTACTTCTCAGAAGATAGAAAAATACGTGGAAATGAATAGCAGTTGTTTTACTTCTCGGATTTAGAGTGAGGCAAATCTAAATTTAAACCCTGATTTTCCTAATTATATTGGCAAATGGTTTAGAATTCTGAGCCTTGGTTTTCTCAGAGGTAAAACTGGGAAGATAAAAGTAATATTTACTTCAAAAATTATGTTGAGTAAATAAAATATGATTAGAAAAACCTGCCAATTTCCTGGAACATAACAGAGGTATGAATCTCAATCAACTTTAGATATGTTCTTTCCTTAACACTGTTATATAATGCTAGTTTGCAAGAATGTGTGAGGGACTTAAATTGATAAACTAATTCCTCACAATAGAATCACAAGGTAAACCCTAGTTAAATATCTTATACTATTTCCATTCTGAAGTGTTTACGTAGAGATACATTAGAAGGACAGTTTCCAAATCACTCTCTAAAATTGCAAAACATATAAAAATAAATGTGTATCCACAAAACCTCCAAAGGACTCCTCTGAAAGATTTAAAAGTTCACATCAAATATTCCATTTAACATTCCTTTCTATAAACTCTATCAATCTTTTGACTGACTTTGACGTTCTATTAATGTATCCTACAGTCAAAGTTTTAATGGAGTTTAATGGAACTCATCCAAATCTATAATAGCATTTTCCCCCTAAATTAAATTATAACCCACAAGGTAATGAAACGAATACAGCTGTCATTTACCCAGAGGGTCAAAGTACAGGACCTATCACTAGGGAGATAGTCTACTGGTTTAGCTCCCTTTGCTTCAACTCTGGGATAACAAAAACCTGGAGGTGCATTAAGGATGCTGCTAAACACCGGATGCATCATTTAACAAGAACATTGGGCACCAAAGAACTTAAATGTATTTTTTTTTTACTTTTTAAATGCAATTTTATTGAGATATATTCACACACCATATAATTTATCCAAAGTATACAATCAATTTCTTGCAGCATCATCATATAGTTGTTCATTCATTACCACAATCAATTTTAGTTAAATGGCATTTTAAAACTCATAAAAAATGTATTAATTGTACAAATTTAAGTAAACTTTTCAAGAGTAGGGGCAATGCCTTACCCTTATTTTAATTCTGTCATAGTGCTTCACACTTACTGAGGAACTTGACAATGTTTGTTGAGTGAATCAATATTAATGCAATACTTTAAACAAACAGCAACTAAATAGTTAAATTATTGAAATAGGAATTCACAATCTGGATATTTCTCTCCCTGAATAAGAAGCCCAGAAATGGATGAGCTATCCAGGAAAGTTGTTGTCCCTCTCTTGAATTCAGCAAAAGAAGTAATCAAGTGTTTGGGAAATGGGTCATTTGAGGAAAGGCTATGGTGCTGAATTTATTTACAACAGAGAACAGAAGGCTGACAAAGTGTATGGTGGAGGTGCTGGAGGCTGAGGGATTTACAATCTTCATCTATATAAAGCAGTAGCATATGGGAGGTGTTAAGCAGCTGTTCTATTTCTGCTCAGGAAATAGTTATGCTTAGGAGTCCCAGCCAGCAGAAACAGGACCAATGGATCAAAAGTTACAGCCAGGCAAATATTAGCTCATCATATAAAAAGCACATTCTTAAAATTAGAGCTGTTGAAAATTGAAAGAGGCTGCCTTAGGAGGCAGGATGCCCTGATGATTTTCGTGCCTTACAGAGCAGCCTTGACATGTCTCCATTGCAATCCTATGCCAATTTAGAGTGTAATGGTAAGGCAAGGAAGAGAAAGAGACAGAGACAGAAGCGGAGTTATTACGAATTTCAACATGAACATTATAGCAGCATAATTCCTGCTAGAAATGGATGACTTTTGTTTATGAAGATTTCTTAATGAGGTTTTTTTTTGGTATTTGAGGAAATATGCCCTGCAGGGGAAACCTAATGCAACATTTGATGTTTGTGATCATGAATTTAAGGTAGACGCCATCAGTCTTGTCAAGCAATTGTTTTAAAATGTTTAGCTGCTGAGATATATGAGTATGGAGAAGTTGATGGTTTTGGTGGATCCAGGTTTGGAATTTTGTCAACAGGTATGGTTGGGAAAAAGGAGCAAACATGGAAGGAATAATTATAAGGCACTGATTATAATGAATATGGGATTTGAAATGTATGTGGTATAAGCCAGACTTAAAACTGATGAATAGAGGGGGGAAATAGTGGGAGCAATGGAAATTAAAGTCTCAATTAGAGCAAATATTTATTCCAGTCTATTTCCTTGAGGATGCAACTGAGGATGTGAGGAATAGTTGGCCGAGAGAGAGTGGAGAAAAAGTCACTTGAGTTAAAAGTGAAGACATGGAGAGATTAGGGCATAGGATGAATCATTCACATGGAGTGACAGATGACAACAGGGGTTGGGGCAGAAGTGGGAACTCTGAGGCAGAAGAGTAGTGAATGAGACTGTCAGAAAGTCAGACAATGAAAATGATGGGATGGCGTGGAGGCGCCATTGCTGGATAGTGCAGTACTTTTGTATGGCATATGGGAAGTCATCATTTGGACATGGAATTACACTTAGTACAGACACTCAGGCTCCCTCCAGCCCTGAGGTGAGAAAGGAGAGAAGGAGCAATGACTTCCACCAGAACAAGCTGCAGGGTAAGTTTAACACCAAGAGATGGAGGCAGCATTCAAATAATAGATTGACAGTACAGGAGCGCTTACTGATCACAAAGACCCAGAATCAGCAGAATGGAGGAGGAGGAGGGAAGGAGATGGAGTCCTTAACCTTTTTTTCCCTTCATAATCTCTGGTTCAGTTACCTCTGGGGTTGTTTGTTGTGCCATAATAAGAGGGTTCTCTGCTTTGGTTATGAGGTGGAAATGTGCATTCTGTATATGCACACAATTGAGGCAGCAGCAATGGTTTTATTGTTTATTTATAAGGTTATATATTTAGATGCATTAAATTGGGCCTTTAATTCTTGTTCTTTTCTCAGATATAAAAAATTGTTAAAGACTTTCTTAGGCAAAAACTGTTTGTCAAACGAGAAGTTGAGTGGCAGGTATTCCATCATTTCATTCTCTGAAAAGTTTAATAAAGACACAGAGAAACCATGGCAGACTCCACTAGTTCTATATCCTATAACTTTCTCTCATAATATTTTTTCTTGTAATATGTCAATGTTCTAATCAAAAGACTCGTTTTTTTCAAGGTGGCAACAAATCCAACCCCAAGGTATGGCTTATTCTGTAAGCCAGTGGTTCTCAGCTGGTGTGCATGTGTGGGATTTTTGTCACACTCCCCAGAGAATATTTGGCCCTGTCTGGAGATATTTTTGGTTGTCACAACTTGGGATGTTTGGGGTGGTTGCTATGTATTGCAGAGGGGCCAGGGATGTCATTAAACATACTATAGCACATTGGGCAGTTCCCACATCAAAGAATTAGATTGACATAAGCCAATCAGACAATGTTCATCTTCAATCTGCAGTCATCCTTGCAGCTGTTAATGATCACATGATCTAGTTCTGTACCAAGAGATACAAGGGAAAGTCTACTAAGGAAATTCTTGGGAAAGGTTTTGCTTTTTTACATAAGCAGTGACAAATATGATTAGAGCTTCCTTTTCACTTTATCTCTTTTCCCTATGGAGGTGCAGTAGCCATCTTGCATCTGAGTTGTCAAGAAATTATCATCTAAATTCCCAGGAAAATTATGATAGCATACTTTTCCTTGTCGCAGCTCTGAACCAACACCAACAGCCTCTCTCTGTGATTATTTAAATTGTGAAACAAAAAATGACCCTATGTGCTTGCTTCACAAAGTAAGCTGAAATGATTTCTAATACATGAATTCTCTTTTTCTGGGACAAGCAGAGTTTCCTGTTCAGGTGTCATTCAGAAATATCCAAGTAATTTTCAATTTATCTTCAAATTGAAAAAAAAAAGTGATTTACAGCTCTAAAAATGACAGCAAAGAGAGGAAACAAAATTCTAGAGAAAATTTTGTTCTCGAGTTTTTTGGAGAAAAAATGTTTTCCATATTTTCTAGCTCAGGAAAACAGCAAAACTTAATGTTGACTTGTAGTTTGGTTTATCTCTATGACAGGTGAGAGTGAGAAATTGGGCCTTTTTTTCTTAAGAGTTTTAACTCTGCACTTTTCATTTGACCCCTGTAACCACAAACCACCTAGAGTCTGCATTATCCATGTGTACATATTATCAAACCAGTTCTGATATGTGCTTACGTCATTAAAAATGGTGTTCTTTCTGACCCTGGACACATGAACTTTTCTTATCTATATTTTCTGTTATTGAATTCCAACTCTACTTTTTATTTCCTTTGGCATTTTTCACACAGATAGAGTTTTAAAATTAAACTAAAAGTTTAAGTTTGCTCTTTGTGAGATTCTCACAAATTTATTGATTTGTGAGAAGTAATTTAATACTAATTACTAGTAGTAGTAAATTAATAATTATAATTTAAGAATATATTAAACATATATGTTTAATGTTTAACTTCATTTTTCTTTTGAATAATAAAGTAAACGATAATCAATTGATATTTACACTATATGACTTTTCCATTAGTCATATTTATCAACAGTAAGGATAAGAAGCCAAAGATAAATACTTAATAACCTCCAAACACATAAGGAACTGAAATATTGTGGTTCGTGCTTGTAAGTCATAAAAAAGCCTAAGGTCTGCAAATCAGAAAACCAAATGTTTTCCTGTATCATTTGTTAGAAATTTAGCCATAATGTTCTAATTTTGCCTTAAGGAACTGCCAAATCTTGGCTGATGAGAAACTGATCTAAACTTAGACAGCAGTTCACAGAGAGGATACATTACATTAGAAATATATGAACTCTCCAAAATATTTATGCAACCCTCTTGGGGACTTTTATAATCTCATTTTTTCATGAATAAGTGGATAGCTTTTTAGATGTATATACATAACCAAATTCTCTGCAGTGACAATTATATGGCCACTAAAGTAATGGATAAATAAAGGTATAGACTGTTAGCCTCTAGAAATATTTAAAATAGCACCAGAATTCAGCCTATTAGGAATTGCAATAGTCATGGTTAAAATGTGGTGAGCATATCACTAGCCAGATACACTGCGGGCCTGTTGTATTTATGAACTCATCTGAGACTCACATCATTCTCGTGAAGTTGGTACTTTCATTATCCCTACTTTACTCAGCGGTACATTTGGGATTTAAAAAGGCAGTCTAACTCTGAGCCTCTCTTCTTTTACTCATGACCTTCATTGCTTCACAACAAAATTTCAGAGTTCTAAAATAGTTGCAATGGCTAAAGAATTTAACAATTAAAAATTTCCCAACTACATAGTAGCAAAAACAAAACTAAAATCCAGGTCTCTGGAATCCTGGTAACACCACTTCTTCCTTAGAGAAGTTTGACTACAATCTAGTACACAAAAATACAACTTGACTCTAATTCCATAAAAACAGTGAATATTAGGCAATACATTCGCTTAAAGTCTCCAGATTCAGAAAAGTCGAATGATTGTATGGACAATCCATGCCTCTAAAAAGAAGTCTGAACTGAGAATTGTTTTCTTCTTGGTAAATTTCTGTGAAGTAGAATGTTCTAAAGTCTTTAATTGTACAAAATTTTTTTAAAAAAAGTATTAGCTTTTGAATATTTGCCATATTTACGAAGGACTTGATGTATTTACTCTCCTACTTTTGCTCCTCCTCCTCCTCCTCCTTCCCCTCTTCCATCACTGGAATCAAAATATCGGACCCTCATGGAAAATCTATAAATAATGCTTTGTTTGGCCATTTACAATCTATAAATTAATATTCCTATTTCCATTGACTTACTTGAAAGACAAAGTCATCCAGGCAAATCTTCCATGTATAAATAAGCCATAACATTTCATTTCCATACTAACGATGCTGAGTGAATAAATTTAGACTTTTTTACATTATAATGTATTGCAAAGATTGTGATAGAGTGTGCAATGATAGCAAGGTGAGGGCACAGGAAATGAGGAGGAAAAGAAGAAGTGGGGATAGTTTCAAAAAAGTTTTTTTTTACAAAAAGGGGACATTTATATACTGTTTTCTGGGTTACAAATAATTTTCACCTAATTATATTTGATATTACAGTGATTCAGTGCAGAAAATAAAACAGCTATTATTGTCCACATTTCAAAGATGAGAAAACAAGTCAAAAAGATGATAAATGAAATACAGAGGTCTTTAAGCTTATAAAAATTGAGACTGAAAGCAGATCTCCATTCTAAATTCCTTGCTTTTTGCCTAGAAAATACACTGAACCCAGGTATCTCTAAGCTTCAGGGCTTAAAAAAATGAATAAAAGTTGTACATAAATATTACCTTCTTTTCTCTCTAGATTCTTCAAATTAATATTCATAAGGACCAGAGATGCAAAAATTAAGATATGAAAGTGAAATATGAACTGTTTATTTTTAAAATGAATAGGATACTGAAATTTGACAAGTGTCTATTTTGGTACGCACCAAACAATTAGGGATGTCCAATTTGTTTGAAAATATTAGTCTTTATTTTAATAAAATCTGTGCTTCACTTTAGAAGAAATACAGAGTTCTACTCAGAAACCCAATAGAAATAAGTATTTCTTTAATCCACTTCCTAGTTATATATAGGTGGGTCTCTCTCTCTCTCTCCTCATTCTATCTGTATACATGTATGTTTATGTGTGAGTATGTTAGTAATTGCCTGTATTTCCTCACGTCTCAGTGAAAGTATTTCTTTAATCCACTTCCTAGTTATATATAGGTGGGTCTCTCTCTCTCTCTCCTCATTCTATCTGTATACATGTATGTTTATGTGTGAGTATGTTAGTAATTGCCTGTATTTCCTCACGTCTCAGTGACTCTTCAACTCCTTGCATTCCCGTTTGATTTCTCATTCCTCTATAGAACATGTTGCGGTGGTTTGAAACTGTATGTACCCCAGAACAAACATGCTCTTAAATGCAATCCCTTTCTGTAGGTGCAGTTTCATTGTCAGTAGGACCTTATGATGAGATTATTTCAGTTAAGGTGTGGCCCACCTCAATCAGGATGGGTCTTACTCTTATTACTGGGATCCTTTAAAAGCAGAATAAAATTTAGACATAGGGAGAAAGCCACAGGAAGCAAAAAGTGGAACATGAAGGGAACCAGAAAGAGAAGGAAGAACCCAGGAGATGCTGCCATGTTCCTTTCCACTGACAAATGACACACCAAGGACCACCAGCAGCTAGTCTCAGAAGGCCACAGTCTTTGGGAAGAAAGCATTGCCTTGATGAATCCTTGATTTTGACTTTTTGCCAACCTCAGACTGTGAGTGAACAAATTCCCATTTTTTAACCTGACCCATTTCATGGCATTTGCTTGAGTAACCCATGAAAGTGAAACGTATGTTTTCTCAAAGGATACCAGTGATCTCTCCCCACATTCTCTCTGGACTCTTTCTTTCTCATATATTTATTTATATACAAATATATATGTTTATGTGTCTCAATATATTTATATATAAATTGAAATGGTATATACATATATATGTTGAGGGAGAGTATACTTATATGTGTCTAAAATTGTATCAATACATAAAATTGGGTGGTTTCATTGACTAGCAATTTCCCTTACATACATTTATTAAATTGGCATTGTTAAAAAAAAAAGACAGATAATCACAAACATCACAACAAAAGGTAGAATAGCCAATTCTATTAGTAATTGACTCTTGTTATGAATGAATTATTCATAATGAATTACTAACTGGATTGGTCTCCTTCAAAGTTTTAACTTGACCAGGATAACATCTCAGCAGTTCAGGTTAACATACTATTTTCTGGTAAGAGAAATGCAGTTAATAGCTCTCTGGTTATATATTTTGGTGGGGTTGTGTTTTCTACAATTTCTGTATTTCCTGATTAACTCTTTATGAAAATTTATTTTATGAAATCTAATAGGAACCTAGAACTTGTTATTTTTATCAGGCAGAAGAGGGGAAAAGGTCAGATTTCAAGGTTAGAAGCTTCTTTTTGTCTCCTGCATAGGGAAATATATTTTCTCAACAACTGCCCAAATTAAAAAAAAACATGTGACTTCAGTCATTTTCTCTTCTTCACAAGTTATCAAACCAAAGAAACTCAAATTATCTGACACAAGAGTTGTTTAACTGCTTTGATTTTAAAAAGAAATAAAAGAATGCTAGGACAAATGTGCACTGTTGAAAACGAAAATAAATTGTAGATTTTTCTTCTACAGCAGTATGACAAGGTCATTTCCAGCAAGTCAGAGATGCACTAAGAATGACTGCTTTGAAAGCCAGCTTGTAGCTGCAGGTAATTGTCATCCCAGTGCGGAAATGAATGGACAGTGAGAGATCCTGATGAAAGTCATGGGGCTTCTCCTTAGAAAGGAGAGACATGAAAACATTCAATATATTGCATCTACCTTCAAGAGATTCCAAGGGCTCAGCTGAAGCCTGTCCATATTCCACAGGTTAAAAATCCTGATAATGAAAAAATGGTTGCTTTTCATTTTGGGTTGGCCAAATTGTGAGGTAAATTCACTTCAATTATGATATAAATAAAACCACCCAAAGAATTGTTCATTTTCTTTTCTATAAACTAATGATCTCCAATATGTACATAAATGTTAAAAGTCCAATTGAATCCAAAACCTATAAATAATTTACCAGTCTGAGGGAAATGACTTTACCTTGATTTCTTTTTATATATCTGACTGAAATAAGTCCAAGAGCTTAATTATAAGCGTTACACCTATTTTTTAAACTGTTTCAGAGATAAGATACTTTAAAATCTGATGCATTTTTTCTTCTTGCTTTAATATATTCACAAATGAAGGTTCCTGAAAGTCATAAATAGCTGTAATACTTCAGACATTAAGGTTTATCATTTTTCAATCCAGATCCCTAATACATTCCTCCCTCAACTTTCCATTTATCAGTGATTAGAACTGTCTTTTAAAAATTCTAGAAGTATGTTTGTGCATCTTTGCGTTAATAATTGCCTCTACTTCCCCAACATTTAGGGAATCAACTCCTTGCATTCTAGTTCAACTTTCCATTCTCTATAGAACATGTGTTCCCAAGGGATACCAATGATATTCTGCTTGCTAAATTGAAACATCCATTCTTAGTCTCCATTTTATTGAGATTTAGAACCATATATCTTTAAGAATTTGGGGCTAGAGTCAAGAAAGTTTTAATCTCAACTTTATCAGCTTCAGGTATGAAAAGTACACTTGTGAAATTAAATGAGACGTTGTACAAATAAAGTGATAAAAATTATAAGTAATGATAAAACATGTTTCTTGAAACTGTCTTGAATTTTTGATGCAGAATTATTGATTGTCTTGTTTCTCTATCCATTCTTTCTCTGTCTCCTTCCCTCTTTTTTCACTGATCTTTAAACTTTAAGTATCTCAAAGTTAGTCTATTGATCCCCTTTTCATTCTATGTATTCTTCCTTTGTGATGATATCACTTATTTCCATGGATTATAGTATTCACCTTGTTACTAATGACCCCAAACCTATGTCCACAGCCATGAATTAATTCCCCTGAAGAATCTATTGTAGATGCCCATGACTCCCTCAACTCAGCATGATGAAAACAGCATTTACCTTGGAAAAATCCAGCAAATCCACTCTTCCCTATACATCAGCATAGTCCTTGGCAACTCACATAAATCGTTGATTTCTATCATGTCCTCATTTCCATATCCAGAAAGTTGTCAAATTCCATGGATTCTACCCTCGCAGACTCGCCATCTTGCTATCTTCAGCTTCTTGACAGCCCTAAATGATCTCTTTGCCCAAAATCCCTTCTCCAGCATCCAATTTATTTTCTATAATGAATACATAATTAATTAAGCCATAGCTAGTCAGGTGATTTCTGATTTGTTGGCCTAGGATTCATTTGATTTCTTAAGTCGGTCAAATATTATGAAGTCCCTATTGTGTATCTTATAGATTAGGAACTCTATCATATATCACTTGACTATCATTAAATAGGATTGACCATTTTTTTAATTTAATTAATTAGTTTATTTTTTTGCATGGGCAGGCACTGAGAATCAAACCCAGGTCTCCTGCATGGCAGGCGAGAACTCTGCCTACTGAGCCACCATGGTCTGCCCAGCCATTTTTGAATTTATCTTTCCACTGCCTCTTTCCCAAACATTTTGATGAATCTATTTATTATTCCACTTATATCCTATTTCTGATCCCATCAGCTATTAAAATGTTGATACCTTCCCTGTTTAGGTATTTATTTACCCAGTGCTGAAAACCTTTACCTTCCCATCATTCATTTACTTGGCATATTTGTGCCTACTATGGAATAGGCACAGTCTCAGGAGCTGGGGATACAGAATTCGAAAAAGTACCAATTCTCCTGCTCTCAGAGGGCTTACATTCTAATGGAACTTACATTCTTAACAAATATAACTCACATTAACTTTTCTTTTAATTGCTTCCTATGGGTTTTGACTGGACCATCCTATCCCCCCCCTACTGTAACCCTAAAACTAAACTTAGGACACTTCTTTTGTCCACAACTAGGTTTGCCAGTGGGGTGTAGATAACCTCCCTGCTCTTAAAATCTAGTACATCTTCTGGCTTAACTCATAAAGCCTAACTAATTTACCTTGAATTCTAAAGCCAGATATAAGCTGGATGCAAAATAACATTTTTTTTCTAAATTATTGTCTGTTTATTCTCTTCCCCTACCTTATAGTTTCATTAAGCCTTACCTTTTGCCCTTCTCAAGTTGTCCTCACGTACTTCCCTGTGATTGGGATGTTCTTCCTTCCCAATTCTGCCTGTGCAATTATACCCATTATTTAAGGTCCAAACTGGCTAACATTTTTTCATGAATCATTTCATGGTCAGCAAAGTCTGAAGCAATTTCTCTTTTAAATGTCAGGAATTTAAAAAATATCTGTCTATCCCCGTTTGGATCTCATCATATTTCTAAGATAAATTTGAAAGTCTAATTTTTTGTATAGCAGTCTTTTCTCTCCCATTAGAACACAGTAATTCTTACTAGTCATTGCTACCCATACGACATATACATAATTATGCAACTCATACAACACACAGCGCCTTACACAAACACAAACAGTGAACACATGATATAATCAAAATCTAGGTTCACTGACCTTCCTCCTTTCTTTTCCAGAACCGAAGGAGAACGCATGTCTAGAAGCAATATTTAATAGCAACATAATAGGAAAGACAATGAATTATGAAAGTAAAAAAAAAAAAAAGAAACATTCTCCCTAGGGTTGCCACTGATGAGCTGTGTAACTTCAGACACATTTTCCCACATGTGCAGATGCAGAGGAAGATATCCTCATAACAGGGAAGAGTCTGAGACAAGACACAGGTAATTACTAAGAGGATGACTGTGATGTAGAAGTTCAGAGAACAGGCTGTAAAGCCATGGACAGGATTTGAATCTTGAGTTTGCCATTTACTATCAGTGTAACCTTAGCAAGGCTATTTCTACACTTATAAAATGAAGATACAAGCATGATGGCTCGAGGATTAAATAAGTTAATATAAATAAAGCAAATGAATTATTGCCTGGGATGTGATAATTTATTGTTATTCTTAAGCTTTATTTATTTTTCATTTGCAAAGCTGGAAAGAATGTAGTTGATTTCAGATATATTATTTATTAGGTTCCTGTCTTCTAAGGCAATGATATAAAATAAGATTAAGTTTTTCCAATTATTTTTATAGTCAAGTTAGTCATTATTGCTCTACGTCAATGTTCACCAGCTTCCACTTACAGTCTCCAAGTTCAGATTCTTTTTGAGATTTAGTTGATTCATAAATATCAGATTAAAATATTGAATATTGAATTGCCTAGTCAAGTCACAATAACATATAATCCATATCCATTATTATTAAGGAGTAACGATAAAAGGATGCAAGAAGTTAGCTGTTTACGCTGGCTTTATTGATCAAATAAATTATAATAAAATGTAACAATATAGACAGATGACATTTTACTCATCAATAACCATGAAAGAGAACCAATGATGGTAGTTTTATAACAAGCTCTTAAGCCTTAGGTACTCATTTAACTGACTGATGCTTGGGAGAATACAACCATTCCCATTAGCTCTAACATGAGTTTGGAAATGAAATCTCCCAATATTTTACCTGACGTTTTTCTCGTTAAGTTTCACAGAGAGATAACAAACAATATTGGTTTCTAGGTCCAGAAACTACTTTGGGGACTATTTACCTTTTCGTATCTTTTATTTTTTTATAGCTGTGTATTTGAAGATGTGTTCTAAAGTTTTCATAATGTTTTTTAACTTCATATGTAATTGAGGTTGGAATGGACAGAGAGGTCATCATTCTGCCTTAAGGCAGAGTGCATCTAAACCCTCCTACAGGAAAAAGATGTAAAATTTAAGAATTCTTTCTTCTCCTTCGCAGGACTGCCTTTCCTGTAAGGTTATGTGCATTGGAGCAAAGGTTTTCTTTTTTTTAATTGGAAAACTATTCTCAATTGAAAAATTAGTCTCAATATTTTAAGATCTACTATTATCAACATTACTATATTGCATTCTTACTAGTTTTCAAACATAATTATGCAGTTCAGGCTTAAACATTTATGCATTTTGCATTAGTGGTATTCTTTTGAGCAGAGCGGTGTTTCCAAACTTTAGTAAAAGATGAAATTGTTACTTAGCAGTAAGGAAAGACAAATCCTTAAAAATGTATTTCAAATGCATATTGTAGTCAACCATAAGAAATCATAGTAAATGTTGATGATATCTAAAAGAATGCTTGAATGCGACAACTCAATGAGAAAAGAATTGTTTCCTATTAGCTTGAACAGCAGGGTTTGTTATCATTTAAATACACGCTCTAATACACTTAGTGTTTTGTGCTACATTTAACAAGATTAAGTGAACACACACAGTTTCAACTCAAATCTTTATCGGAAATCAGAGGCAAGCTTCATTTCTTGCCAAAACATTCTCTTGTGACTCATTCTTGGAGCAAATTCCATATAAGAAAAGCTGTTTACCCAGGTGTACCTTTCATCAGTTAAAGAAGTTACTCTTCGGGTAACTTTGCTTTACTGAACTCTGAAAATTTTATCTGAAAATTAAAAAAGAAATAGATGCATTTGAGAGATGCTATAAAAGGCCACAATTTGCAATAAATCGAAAAAAGCATTTGAACATCATAAAGCATTATAAGAAAATAAAAATGATTAGCTCTCAAAGTTCTTACATAACTTCACATAATAGTGCACATAATTAGATTCTACAGAAATGTAGTTGATACCAGCTTAAATAAACAAACGTCCCATTGCCCCATGCATTAAATTTTCACCCTTAATTGAAAAAGTTTTAGCTGCCTGAAGTAAGCTTCAAGGAACATTGCAAAAGTGGGGGTTAGTGGAGACCAGCTTTCTGACAATCTTATTAAAAATTTGAAACTGCTATTCTGTTCCAAAGGTCAAATTATCTCTTAAAGTACAACATACTGTAGTTTTGTTTTTATTTTTTTGCATTTTATAAGTTATTTCTTCCTACATTTAAATGGTGAGTAAAAGCATGTATATTTTGAGTCTAGGTCAGTATAGACCTATATATTTTTAAAAACATATATTTCTACATTTTATTCTTGTAGCTCAAGTTTAACAGATATTTACAGCTTTCTTAATTTTCTTTCTTAATTTTCAACATTTGTAAGTCATAAAATATTATGACCATATGCAGGAAATAAAAGTGTTTTTTTTTACTGTCTTTGTCTCAGGGTAGTTTAAATTTCCGGTTATTGGAGTATCGTATATCTTGATGAGTCTTTTGACATTTTCAATTGATTATCGTTTTCTATAAAAGACTAAAAACTTTAATAATCACTATAACTGAAGACATGAGGACAATGTCATGGTTATATTTCTGTGGTGGGCTGAATATTGACACTCAAAGACATCCATGCCCTACACTCCTGATTACGTTACCTTATTGGAAAAGGGACCTTGTAGATGTGATTAAGGATACAGACCCTGATATGTGAAGATTATTCCAGATTATCTAGGTGGGGTCAATCTAATTATGTATCCTTAAAAGTGGAGAACCTTCCCTGGCTCTAGTCATGGAGAAAGATGTAGCAAGTATAAAACCTGTGTTGCAGTCTTTATAGATAGAGGAAGGGGGCCATAAGCCAATGAATATGAGTGTCCTCTAGTAGCTGGAAAAGGAAAGGAAAAGGACTCTCCCCTAGGCCCTCCAGAAAGGGACACCACCCTGCTGATACCATGATCTGAGCCTGGTGGGACACATGTCCCGAAAGAAGTAGAAAACGAACACATCATCTGAAAGTTTGCGCTTTTTTCCTCCTAAGTTGTTGAAGATATCACCTGATATGTTGCACCAACTCCTGTCTGTGAAAACCCACTTAGGATGATTTTCCATAGGTGTTTTTCCTCTACATTACAGATTTATGGGGTTCTTCTGAGCACTATCTTGCATAATTAATTGATTATTTTTGTTCTGATGTCTAGAAACTTGGGGCACAATTTGTGACCAGCCCCTGACGGAGCTGTAAGATTTTTCTACATTCATTTACTACACTAAATTTACTCTTGTATTTATTGCTACCCCAATTTTATTATCTTCTTGTCTCCTTTTTCTGAGACACTAATTTGGTATTCCATATTTTGCTACATTTTTAAAGTTACCATGAGTCCTTCATAAGATATAAGTACATATATAAATGTACACTTATGGATGTATATACACATACATGCAATATATGCAGATGGGTACATATATACATTCTCTACTTCTGTCACTCCTATGGGTATCTTCTTTAGCTATGTCCCCACTCTTTCAAGTTTGCCCCAAATCAAGAAAATCAAAAGGACTGAAGTGAGGAGGAAGGGTTGTTTATTTCTAAATCTCTGCCAGGTTTATTAATCCCTCATATTCTTGCTACCACCAATCTCTGAACACTTATTTTAGCCATTTTCTACCAATAAAATTTTAACACATGGACAGGAACTTTTCTCCTTATTTTTTTGAATACCAGTATTCAAAATAGGTGGAATAAAGGTCTGGTTTCTTTTTATAGTACAACCAACCTCAGAGACCAGGAAGCTAATATATAAACACTGCATAGGCCACCAGCAACTATTATCTCAATAACACCTCAAAACAACATTGTCAAGAAAGTTTACATTTGAGACTAAAACTCAACATTTTAATTAATTTTCCAAGGATCCTGTTACAGTGAATGGCAAAGTACAAACTTGTTTCTATTTCAGTAATTTTAAAAGTGAGCTTTAAAACTGAACAAAATGTCAGCTCCCTATTTCATACTTGAATTGTAATATTTTCTGTAAATAATGTTTCCTTTTGGTAAGAAAACCATATTCATAAGCAACACAACTTAGGGATGATTTATGAAGTAATTTTCCTAGGTATCATATGCAAACTTAATCCCTGGGGTTTATCAAGGAGGAAATAATTTTAGGTGTTCAAATAAAAAAAAAGTAAGATGCCATTTAAGAGAGAATGCATCTATTGGCAAAACATGAATTCCATATAATAATTGAGAAAAGATAAATCGAAAGCCATGAGGCCTGAATTCTACTCTTAGCTCAGCTACTTATTAAATGTGTTAAAATTTACTAGTTACAAAATATTGTAGTTAATTGATCTGTTTCTCTGAAAAATTGGACCAGTGATGACTTCCTATGGACTGGCTCCTCAAGGATAAGTGGGATACATCAGATGAGTTTATTTCCCAGCCCCGAACACTATGTTCTTTCAACAATATTTACTGAAAAAAACGATGTATTCAGTGAATCAAAGAACCATCAAAGGATATACAGAAAATTTCTTGTAAAACTATGACAAATTATACAAAAGTAGCATAATAATTCTACCAATATAAATATTATCCTTTTCTATTAGAAAGAAATGTAAAGGAAGGCAAAGTGGATAGCACGGTGAGAATTATGCAGGCCAATTTCCGAACAGAGGGAGATGTCTTTGGAAAGAGGGTGAGAATATATTGAAGACATCATTTTCATTTAGGTATGGGTTTTGATACAAAGATGCCCTCCTTTAAACATGAGAAATTTTCACATTCTATCTCTACCAACTTCTTATGTGACTGTGGTTGTTAATGAAATTTATTGAGCCTAAATTTCTTCATATGTAAACAGAGGCTTTTATTACAATCTTCTCTAGTGTGTTAAAAGATTAATTTCACCAAAATCCATGTCTCTTTTTTCCTGAGCACACAGCTGGATTACATTTCACTCTTCCTTTTGCATGACTTGTCATTGTGACTGTGTTAAGGTGGGTGAGATGTGAGGGGACGTGAAGTGTGTCACATAAAACCAACCCACAACCCCCTCCCCACTCCCTTCCCCATCCTATCAAAAGGGGTGCATCTTCCAGGGAGACCCTGGAAACCAGAGGTCAGCTATGGCTGGGCCACTGGCCCCTGAAGGCCCTAACTGACTAAGCAAAGGACTCCCCCCATTGCCATGGAATTGCTAAAGACAGTTATGTGACCAACAATTATGTCATAGTGTCTATGTGTTGTGACAGCTTAGACTACCCCAATTTTTTTTTGGTGAGGTTTAAAAGCAGTGTAAATGCTACTCAAAAATTAGTAGGTTCTGTTGTATGTTTCTGTATTCGTTTTCTATTTCTGCATAACAACTTACCACAAACTAAGGAGCTTAAAACAAAGCATATTTATTATCTCAGTTTCCATGAGTCAGGAGTCAGGGCTTGGTTTAGCTGAGTCCTCTACTCTGGGTCCCATCACTGACTGCTCTGGGAACTAGGGACTCTGAGAAGCATTAAATATAGGGTTTTTCCACAAAGAGCTTAAAATCAAGAGAGGATTTAAGAGGTAAATTCATCATTAAATATTGAACTAAAAAATAGAACTGCATTCAACAGTGTAATTTACTAACTGGTAGATGCTGTTGTTGCTTCAATTGTCCTTTTTGCCTACAGAATGTTCATTTTGCTTGGAACTTGAATGAAGCATGATAAATCCCAATTCCTGATGTAAATGCCAACCCTTTTCCTCTTTAGAAGAGAGTTGATTTTCCAGATTTATCTCGAATTAGGGATTGCCACGTGACTGGCTTGTGGCCAATATAAGAAGATATTTGCAGGAGGGCTGGTTCTATCTCATCGGTAATCTTCTATCCCTGAACACAGATATGATACATGGAACTACTTCAGGAATTTGGCAGCCAGTTTTCTGCAACAGTGTTCTCCAGGATGTTGCTATATTCTGGACTGCCTACAGAAGACTTATCATGTGATATGATGCCACTTTTGAGTTTCTAAAGCCATCAGTATCCCAATATTTTTTACTAGCAGGCAATAGCAATACTAAATGATACATGATTAGCTAAGTGAATTTTATGAGGCAAGACAAAGTAAACAATAAAGGAGGATTGTTCAACGCTTGCTGTGAGAACAAAATAATTTAGAGACCATGTTTTGGGCTGGCACCATTAGCCAAAGAGTCATAAAGAAGGTGGGATCCAGGTTATGCTGAATTATTTAAACAAAGGAGACCACACTGGCCAGTGTGGATCAGTCTTGGAAGACAAACAAACAAAGCAAACCAAAAGCAAACAACCCCTCCACGACACACACACACACACACACACACACACACAAGAAAAAAAAGAAGAAAACAGAACAAAACAGAATGTGGGCTTTCATCT
This sequence comes from Myrmecophaga tridactyla, assembly GCA_004026745.1. NCBI lineage: Eukaryota > Metazoa > Chordata > Mammalia > Pilosa > Myrmecophagidae > Myrmecophaga > Myrmecophaga tridactyla. The sequence goes on from PVIY010006215.1 coordinate 36,825, forward strand.
AAGCTCTTCTACTAACTAAACTGATAATATTCAGTGCGCTATTATCATTAAACCTCAGTCATTTCATCTGCATGCAAGCAACTGAAAATGCCCTTGAATAAAACTCCCTGGTTATGGCTGTAAAAAGGAAAGAAAGGATTAGACTTGTGGTTTTTGCACTGGAAGACATAATGATGCTTCTGTACCTATGTGATAAAGGAAAAATCATAAAAGGAAAACATCATTTTATTGATGATAAATTGAGGAACATTATACAAATGTATGCTGTATTGCCTAGATTTTTTGTTTTGAGAATATTTTACAGGAAAGTGAAAATCAGACAGTTAAAAGCATATTAAAAATATCACCCATATTTCCATCACCTGAATTAACCAACTGCTAACATTTTGTCATATTCACATCCAGACATTATTTTTAAGGAAATAAAACATTAGAGAATACATTGCAGTCCTTTTTAACTACAACATACTACACATCTCATCTTTTCTTTCCACTGCAAAGACAACAAATATCGTATTATGATTTTATACACACACACAAACATGTCCAAAATATATTTTTGTTATGGAAGTTCTTTAAATTCACATAAATTATAGCACATCCTATGTAATCTATTGCATCTTGTCTTTTTTCACTCAACAACAAGGTTCTTATATCTCTCAATATTTTTCTTTATAGATATATTTACTTCCTTTTAACTGAGATATATACCATCAAATAAAAAGAATAGCAATAAAAAAACCACACAGAACATAGACGCTGTTTTAATGATTTTACCGTTACGAATAACATTGCAATAAAGATCTATACCCAGGTCTTTTTCTCATAAGCAACATGAGGGTATAACTAGTACAAGATTTATTGGGCATGATCTATGTACATGTTTAGTTTTTTCCTATATACCGACAATTGGCTTTCCAGAGCCATACTACTTGAGACTTCCATTAAGCACATATGAAAGTACCTATTTTTCTGCATCCTCTTTAAAACTCGATATCCTAAGACTCTATTTTCACAATGTGGAGGGTGAAGATGGTATTTTACTCATTTCACAATGACTAGCAGCGGAGAATCTACTTCTGTGTGTTTCTGGTAGTTTATGTTATTTGCATGCTTCAAAGTATCAGGAGTTCTGGCATAATAGAGCCTTGGAACTAAAACATATCAAAATGATATGGAGTTATGGGCATAAGATTTAAAAATATCCTAGTACTAAACAAGTCTCGTGAAAGAACCCCATGTTAACTAGTGTGAAGAATTAAATCCCCATTCTAGAAAATTTCACTCAGATAGGAAATGACCTAAGTCATCTAAATTACTGGCTATAGAAGCATAACTTTTCCACTTTCATGAAAGAACCATGTTTTTTAGCACATCAAACTCCCCAGTTGGGTGTCTTAGAAGAGTCACAGTGACTCATTGGACAGGTATAATCACTATTAAAATGGGCAAAATAACAGTTCTCTTTTCTAAACTCAATTCAGTCTTAACTACAAAGTTACGTATATGAAAACACTCACGCGTATTCTAAAGCTTTACACAAATATAAGGCATTATCTGAGTTATTGACGTTAACAGTTCTAGGCGATTGAATAGTACATTTCAATTGGCCTCCAATAACAAGGACATGTTTGAGTTAAAGTGAACATATATATATATATTTTTTTTTTTTTAACATGGGCAGGCACCAGGAATCGAACCCGGGTCCTCTGGCATGGCAGGCAAGCATTCTTGCCTGCTGAGCCACTGTGGCCTGCCCTAAAGTGAACATATTTTTAAAGAATATTTATTTCTAGAGCAAAATCCATCCAGGATTCCCCTAAGTAGAATAAAGTTTAATTTCCTTAAAGTGTATGCACTTTTATTCTCTAGCGTATGGCAACAAATTGTTTGCTTTATACTTTGGTGTTATAAATACCAGAGACTATTTTTTCAGATCAGGATTTCTAAATTCCTAAATTTATCAGCATTTCTAAATTCCTTAATGTCCAGAAGATGTGTAGCTACAAACCATGATTATTCACAAGTTATTGCTGTATACACACAGTCTTGAATCAAAATTGCAATTGCCACCCCTCCGTTTAGTGTGAAGAAAAGAACTCAGATGATTTCCAAGAAGTGACACACACTTATATTGGAGCATTAAATATGTGTTTTTAAATCTTCATTTACATTTTTAAAATAAATGCACAATGCTATAGCTACTGTGAAAAGGAGCACTTTATAATTTTTGAATAAATGTCAGTGATTTAAGAGGTTTTGGAAATGGTTGTGTGTAAAATTTCAAATATGTCTAAAATTCTCTTCCAGGGAATCCATACACATACAAGCACCCACTCATGAGTGCGTGCGCACACACACACACACACACACACACACACATCTTTGGGTATGACCTTTTGCTTCAGTGTAAGAATGGCCCTGTAAATCAATGCTTTTTAGCCACAATGGCAAGTTATTAAAGATCTCATCTTTACGCTAGGCAAGATAATTTCCTAAAAGGTTTCCCCAAAATAGATTTTGAATGGGAAAGCATTCATGTAAATTAATGTAAATTAGTACAATGTCATGGGCCTGAGAGGAAAGATTTATGTTCTCTTCCTCCAAAGGCTAGAAACCGGGAGGCTCTGTTTAAGATACTCATTTCATGTCCCATTTTTCTAAGGGAAACCTGAAGGACTCTTTGTTATGAAGGCCGCATTTTTTGATAAGCATAACTAATCAAATGCATAGTATATAACCACGTGTAAACAGCTCTCATGTAGATATTAGCACTTGACTTTTGTCCTAGAATCAAAATGTTTCAAGAACATATAGGTCTTTAAAGTGCTGAAAGGCCTTTGTGCTTTTGAAAATATTCAAGCATTTTGTTTCAGGGAAGTTATGTAATGCAGGTTTTCTATTGATACAACTTATCAATTTGCATTATAAGTTTTAAGAAGTTAAAATCATAATCCTAAACACTGTGTAGAATTCACTCTTGGAAAATGGAGACAATTGAGGTAGATTTTCTACTATTTATTTCACTTATCTTGGAATGAAGTTTTTTTCTTGTGAGTTCTTTTTACCTCTCATCAAATTCAAGAAAACCAATAGCTATTAGATTATAGGGTAAAATATATCAATTTGTTTCCTATATGAATGTATCATATATGCCAATTTGTTCAAATACTTATTTTATAAAATCATATATTAGATGATAATTACATCATACTTCATGGTCTATTTCTTTTAAGTAATAAAATTTGGTAAAAATCTGCTGAGATACTTTCATTTTAGGGGATTAAACCAAATGCTATCAAATTTAAGAAATAAAAATCTTAATTACAACCCAAGAAACAATTTTCCTAAAATATGAGCTATGATTATTAATTTGGTGGCTCCCAGAGAACGAAATGGGACTTTGCACAAAGGCTAGAAGCAGATTCTGACATCTCTCGGAGTGACTTCCAAACTCATTGCTGGTATAGTTGCATTTGGGAATACAGATGGCATAACTGGGCCAACCCAAAGCCTCTCAAAGGCTGGTGACATCTCCCAAAAGGAAGCATGAAGCATGGTGACAAATCATCTTTAAAAGCTTTAATTCAGAAAGTCCTGCATGCCTAAACTACATCAATACGGCTCAGAATCTTCAGTGACAGAATTAAATCACAGATTCTCTTCCCCACCCTACAATTAATCGTATATCAACCACTATTTGGAGGCAAATGTAGAAAGGGTACGTGATTGGCCATCTCAAAACAATCTATTAAACACAACTGATACATAGTTCCAAACAAATCTTGTGGTTTTCCCAAATTAATGAATCAGATTGATAAGAGTCTGCTACAACCATTCCTGGTGTTAAATTTGAACACCTTTTATTTCAAATCTATAAACACTGGTGAAGGAATAATGCTTAATAATAAATGAATACCCAATAATAGTAGATCTAAACTGAGGGATTACTTGCATGTGACACTGTATTCTCTCAAAGGTCAGGAGATTGTGGTTCCTAAACCCATAGACTATAGGGGTTTTATTTCTTTAACCCTAAATTGAATTTAGGTTACTAGGAACCATGAAGGCAGTGCATTTTCAAAAATGTGATGATAAGCTTTAAATTGTTTCCATTTTGAGAAATAAGTTTTGAAACAAAACCCTGTAACAATTACAAACTAGCAGACTACTCTGCGTTGACACTCATGGTCTCAAGCTAATGTTTGTTTGATAGATAATTGCTCACTTTAAACCTATAGATAAAGAATTTGAGCCCGCTTTATTCTTTTTTACTTAGTATTAAATCCTGACAATGCTATCATTCCCATTACATTTATTTTGATAGTCTAAGACAGTATAACTTGTTCCACACAAACAAGTGAACACATAAAACAATTTAATGCCTAAGTTTATAAGGGAAAAAGAATTGTAAAATCATTGATGTAATATTACACCCACACAGTGACAATAATCCTAACTTAAAAATGTTTCTATGTTCAGATTGGCATATTTTATGACAAATGGTTATTTCACAGATTCTTCTGCAGATTAGAAAATTATTTAATATCTGACACTGAATTTTAATTGTGAAACATTTTTCTATCATCTGAGAAAAGAGTTTTCTCTGACCCTTTTTCCCTAACCTTCTCTACCAGCTCTATTGTCACCTCAGTACATGCAACTCCATCTGACACTTATGAACAGTAAGGCCACTCATCAAAGGGCTTATAGATGATGAAGAGACAACAACCAAAAGAAAAAACTATATCCCACTGAGTTTGGTGCCCAACAAATGTTATGTCAATCTGTGAGTGTGAAAATAATGTTGTATTGTTCTGAGCCCAAATATATTGTGCAAAATAAGCTGTGAATTTTCCCTGATGTTTTTATGGCACACTTAAAATAGAAATAATTCCGAAATTCAAACCTAAGAAAACATTAGGAGTAAAGAATAGTAGACGTATGCTCTGTTCTAGTTTGCTAGCTGCCAGAATGCAATATACCAGAAATGGAATGGCTGTTAATAAGGGGAATGTAATGAGTTGCTAGTTTACAGTTCTAAGGCCGAGAAAATGTCCCAATCAAAACAAATCTATAGAAATGTCCAATTTAAGGCATCCGGGGAAAGACACCGTGGTTCAAGAAGGCCGAAGATGTTCAACGTTCCTCTCTCAGCTGGAAGGGCACATGGTGAATATGGCGACGCCTGCTGGCTTTCACGTGGCTCTACCAAAAGGGACCCTCTCCAAAATGTTTCCTCTTTTAAAGGATTCCAGCAAGCAACTCCACCTTCAGTGGGTGGAGACACACTTCCATGGAAATCATCTAATCGAAAGTTACCCCCCACAATTGGGTGGGTCACATCTTCATGAAAACAATCAAAATGCTCCCACCCAGCAATATTGAATGAGGATCAAAGGGCATGGCTTTTCTGGGGTCCATCACAGATTCAGACCAGCACATGCTCCCTAAGTAAGAATTCTCATGAGGTAAATAATTCCAATGGACCTCAATAAGCAACTGTAAATGCCATTCTAATTAACAAAATTAAGACGTTTCATTGAAATCAGGAAACAATATAGCAGAAACACTAATTAGTTATAGACAAGTTCTTTAAAACCTGAACATTATTACTTGACTTCCTTGGATAGTTTTCACACTTAAGAATTAGGTAGTTTGTTTTGTTTGTTACTCTAGAAAAATAACCTTCAATTTTATGCACACCAATTCTCTTATTCATCTTTCTTGACATTTACCCAGTTTTATAACAAAGAAAATGCCTCATTATTTTAAAGACAAACCTCATTAAGAAGTTAATGATTATTTTCTTTCACTGAATGAGCTTTCACTACCAGGTGCAACAGAAATTATAAAGATTTCAACATTTCAGCATAAAATAATTATGTCTGAGAAGCCATTCAAAAAGCAATGAGAACAAAATAACAACAGCAAAGTAGCTTCTTATTTTGGTAACGTTAGAACATTTATGAAAACCCAGACCTTCAAATATGTAGCTATGTAACCCAAAGTGGTTATCATGCAGGAAAAGGTGTAGCAAAAAGCTAAGCTCCAGAGACCATGAGCTAAGCGTTGAGCATTTCAGAAATCAGAAGCAAAAAAGAACTTCTTCAAGATTAGAATTAGACCAGGAGAGGCAAATTCTAAATTCTCTCTTTTCAATGTTGGAATTAGAAATACAATAGATGATGGCAGAGGAGTTTTGAACTTAGTTTAAGTCTGAGAAACATAGGCGGTAGAACTAAATAAGGAACTAAAAGATAATTCAGATTTGCAGAAACCAGTTAAACAGTTTATCCTTGTGATTACAGAAGAGAAGGGGCTCTTCCTATAACAAAATTACAACCACCACCAATCAACTAATCAAATAAAAAAGTGGGGAAAAAAAGGGGGGCCATAACCTTTCCAATTCATTGGTGAGGGAGGAGAAAGGAAAATTGAACTTACTTACAAGAAACTCAGGGTTATAAGTAACTCAGGGTTACAAGTAAAACTCTAATTATCCTTGAATACAACATTGACTACTGCCTTATAAATAAAATATTCATGAAACATTTCTTACTTTGATGATGATTAATAAAATAAATAACTTGAATAGGATATGAACAAAGATATTAAAATTTTAAAAGTAGTTAATGAACAGGGAAAAATACACAGAGACTAAAAATTCTTACGCAGAAAAAATGTTGCTAGGGAGCAAATGAATATTGAGTCTATATGTTTACCATGAATAAAAGAAAGTAAGTGCTTCAATGAATCAGGAATACAATGCAATAGGGAAAGAGTTTAGGGAAGAAATGACAAAATATTTGGGAGAAATTTTTAAATGTCTACAGGAGCTATTTCAGAAAAAAAGTTAAATAAAATCAAACAATGTGTAGTAATAAGGTGAATCTAAAAGAGTACAAGGAAGAATATGCATTGCTAAAATAGCATTACAGGACATAGGGGCCGGAAATTGGAAAAGAAAGAAAAAGAAATGGAAAGAATTAAAATGAATGAGAATGTGTGAAAAGGGACTATAGAAAATGAATAAAAGTGGTAGATAAAGGAAACAAGCAAAGGGAATCCAATATGAACTTGGCTGATCTTTCCAATGTAGAAAAATTAAAATAATAGAAAATAAAATAAATTTAAAGAGTAAAGATATAACTTTTACAATGTGACCGTATGATTATGAAAACCTTGTTTCTGATGCTCCTTTTATCCAGGATACAGACAGATGAGTAAAAAATATGGATAAAAAAATAAATAATAGGGGGGATAAGGGGTAAAATAAATTGGGTATATGGAAATACTAGTGGTCAATGAGAGGAAGGGGTAAGGGGTGTGGGATGTATGAGTGTTTTCTTTTTCCTTTTTCTGGAATGATGCAAATGTTCTAGAAAATAATCATGGTGATGAATACACAACTATGTGATGATACTGTGAGCCATTAATTGTACACCATGTATGGACTGTATGTATGCAAAGATGTATCAATAAAACTATTAAATATATATATGCATATATATATATATATATACACTACGAGAGGACTTTTCAGAAATAAAAGAAGAATTTTTTTAATTAAAAGAGAACATTTTATTCTAGAGAAGAGTCAACTCTGAGACATATTCTAGTAAAAATGCATGAATTAAAATGAAAGATCCTTTGGCTAGTAAGACAAAAATATTAAATCAATTTAAAAAAGTACAAAAAAATCAGTTGGCCTTAGGTTATCCTGCAACACACAGATTTTAGAAGGCAATAAGGCAAATACTAAAAAAAGTCTAAAAGAGTAAAAAAGTGATACCCAGAGTATTTACACAGATGAATTGCCATTGAACTGCAAAGTTACCCGGCACACAGCTTTAACATGCACACTGTTGCTGTGAGCCTTTCTTTAGGGATTTCCTACAGGACAAATTCAGCCAATCAATGAATGACTAGAAATCTTTGGAAAAGGACTGCAGGTTGCCATATAAAATACTGGGCACCTAGTGCTCCAAATACTTCATGTTACTTGCTAATCCTAAACAGGTTATTTGATGCTATCACAGCTTCTTGGGGTTTCCATAACAAATTATTACAAACTGGGCCTAAAACAATAGTCAATCATTGGCTCATAGTTTTAGAGTTTAGAAGTCCAAAATCAAGGCATTAGCAGGGCCATTCTCTCTCTGAAGTCTCCAGGGTTCTGGTGGTGGCTGGCAACCCATCGTGTTCCTTGGCTTTCAGTATAACTCAAGCTCTGCCTGCATCACATGGCTGTCTTTTTCTCTGTCAGTCTATGTCCCATTCGCTTCTTGTAGGAACAGCAGTCATATTCCGCAGTGCTCCAGTTTGGCCCAACTAAACAGAATCAAGGGTTAGGTCTGGAACATATCTTTTGGGGGGATAAAATTCAATCCATAACAGATGTTTATCTGACATTCAAATTTACTTAGGTGCCATCTAATTTTATTTGCTAGAGTTGGTAATCCCAACTAACTGTTGTGAATTCTAGGCTTTACAAGAAATACACCTGATACAATATGATTCAGATAATTATAAACAAAACTGTTGGCAAGTATACCAAAAATTCACATAAAAACAAATTCAGGATTGAAATATTTTATCCAGCAAATATTAATTCAGGCCACAAAACACTGCACAAAACTAACTGAAGAAGGCTATTTCTTTATGGTTAGAAGCTATAGCACACAATGAATATCTATGCCCATAACACAGCAGCATCAAAAATCACAAAGCGTGCTAGAGAAAACATATAGGGAAACAGAGACAAATATCTTTGTCTCTTAAATATCTTTGTCTCTTCTTTCCATCCATGAAAATTAAAGAGACAAGAATAAGTAAGGATCTAGAAGACCTAAAAAATGTAATAAACATGCAATAGTGTGTAACAAACTCTTACTTGAAGAAGAGAATACAATCTGCTTTCAAGTATCCATGGGTTATTTACAAATATTTCCCACATTTTAGGGGTCAATGAAAAATTCAATAAATTCCCAAAAGTAGGAAAAGTCATCATGCCTCCTCTGATCTCTCTCAAATAACAAGAGCAGCAGCAGCAGCCAAGCATGAAATTATTTGAAAATAAAAATAGAAATCTCTCTGCTTGGAGCATAGATACAAGATTGTAAGATATCCAGGAAATAAAAATAATGAAAACTTTACGTATCTTGCTGGACTCATCAACAAATAGCCTCTTAAAAATATGGGGCTGTTTCCTTATTTTGTAATTGGTAGTATATGCAGTTCATGGGAAAAGGCACACAGCTGCACAGCTAGTAAGGGGAGGAGTTGGATTTAAGCTCAGGTTTGTATGCTTCAAGTTTTTTCTGTTCACGAGTCATCAATGACTTTTAGCATCAGAGCTTTTCTTCCTTCATTTGTAAAAAAATGAGGAGGATGAATTTAGGAAATTATAGCTACTGTTTATGTACTATTTACAATATGGTAGGCAGTCTTTTAGGTGCCTTCAATGCATTAATACTTAATTCTCAAATCACTTCTTTAAGGTGAATAGTAGTATGTCTAATTTAAAGGAATGTGAACTGAGGCACAGAGAAATCAAATAGCTTCCCTAAATTAATAGCTGTTATATAGTCAAGTCAGAACCTGAATCCAGAGGGTCTGGCTCACTGTAGACTTGTAATTCAGACAGAGAAATTACCTCTAAATAACTTGTAACTCTAGAGTACTTTAAGACACATACCTTAGTATTCAGAGCATGAATACTTTAAATAATTTCTCACTGAATATGGTGCGGCTTTCAGTAAACTACACATGAATAACCAAGACCACAATTCAGATGAGGTATTCCCCAGGGTAAATGAAGACTAAAATGCCCATGTCCAATCACACAGAACATACTCAATTGTTAGCAAAACAAAAGAATTGCTTCAGTACCATAGGCAGCACATGTCCCAAATAAGCTTTTTGAACCAACACAGATGGTGTAGGCTTCATCCAGAGCTGTTACATAAACACGTTAGTTTATAAATGAAACCATCCAACTTCAATAACAAATAGCCATACATCTGCTTAATAATCATCCCTGAACCATTTTTAGAACAGAGTACTGTAATTATTTTCCCTGATTACAAAGAATTTAGAGATGAATCACACAGATGCTATGTACAGTCAGTTATTTTCCTCTCCCTTCCTTACTCTCCAATAATATTTCGTTACTATGTTGAACCTAAAAATTTAACTAGGAAAGGTAAATGTAGGCCAATATACTAAAGATAGTAATCATCCAAATTGCTACTACTGGGGAAATAATTCTACCATACACACTCTGGTCCACTGACTGTGAAATTGCTGCTCTCATTAAATGGTGTGCCTTGACCCCAGTAGAGTAACCACCATTTTTCTCTTTTAGAGACCCAATAATTTCATTGCTTATCTTTTATTCTCAAAATAAAAATCTTATGTAATAAAATAGTCCATCTTATCCTAGCCTATCTCGCCTATTGCTGCTTCACTCCCTTTAATTCAGTCTTTCAAATAATTTTATGTCTTTTACTATGGACTATCAATCTGGTAGATGCTCTTGGAAATAAATTATAAACCATCATCCCAGAGAGCTATGCATTGATGTATATAAAATATTTTTTTTAATTTATAAACATAGGGTAGTATACCTGTAGAAAGAATTTTCACACAACACTAACATACACTAGGATAAACATTATAAAGTTTCTTACAGGTTCAAAAGAGGGGGCAGATTTTGTTTGTGTCCCAATTTCCTTGTGTGCTGCACCCACAATTACGTTATTAAAGAATAGAGATATTTAATCATCTGACCAGTATTTAAAGAGTGCGTCCTATATGTCTAATTCATGACATGCATTAAAATAATAAAATGCATTTAAACATGTATTAAAATAATAGGATTATTTTAAACCATACAAAATATCCCAAAGGGCTAATTGAATTATGTTTATTAAATAGATCATGGGTTTAATGTCTGGAGAAGCAGATTATACACTAGAATAAACAATTACTATGGAATTCTGCAAACGTAAGTTTGAATCTTGTCTCTCCACTTAACAATCTTTGGCAAGGAAGCACTAGTGATGAGAAGATTTGACAATGATCAACATCAACATTGAGAAAAGAAATGAAAAAAGGTAAGACATACCTTGTCTTTAAAAACCCCTTCTGTTCTAACACTCTATGACTGATACCTATTCAAGATGCTCAGAGAGTGTACTAGTATAACATAAAGTTGGCTCTATTTTGAATGTCATTTTTCTTCTATGATAATATGACATTTCAGAAATGTTAAAAGTACAACTCTGCTCGTTAGAAAATTAACTCTAAATTTGCCTCTGCATTTCTGTGAATGATCATAACTCAACGATAATATAAAACTTTCAGTATTCTTTTGGACTGCTAACCAGTTATATATAAGTTAATTAACCCATAAAGCTGATAAAATTATCTTAACAGCCAAGTAATTTGGAGAAGTCAGTGAGCACATTTAGGTATGTCTGTTATCTTCTTGGTATTCTGGCCATAAAGATCAAGAGATTTTTGTTAACTAAATGAGCTATAGTCAAAAATTTTTTACGAAAGTTATTGACAGTGAAAATAATGCTTTATCTATTGCTTTTGCTTGAGTTGAATAGCAAACAAGCCATTATAATGGTGCAATATCTAAATCATTTGACACAGCAAATTCATCTATTAGTTGAGAAAGACAAAGTTGTAAGTGCTATTTATTCATGAATGCAAAAAGTTCTCCTACATAAAGAATGTAATAGGGTTCATTTTGTTCACAGGTACATGGTGAGAAACAATTTGTATACATTTTTTCACTGTAGCCTCTGCAGTCCCATATTACATCTTTTTCCCAAGAGCAGTTGCTTAAAAAAGCATTTGGAGATTCCCCTTCATTTTCCATATATCAAGATGATTTGCTCTGCAAAAATTGTGCTAACCAAGACAGTTTTACCCTAAGTACTTTATTTATTTTTCCCTCATACTATTCTCCTATTAATACCCTGCATTAGCTTGGTACATTTGTTATAATTCATGAAAGAACATTTTTTATTTAATATTTAATAATATTTAATAATGATACTATTAACTATAGTTGCTTATTTAGAATAGGGTTGATTGTGTTGTACAGGCCTGTTTGTTTCTTAAACGTTAACTCTGGTTACATATGTACAACTTAAATCTCCCCTTTAAACTGCATTCTAATATATAATTCAGCGCTATTCATTATATTCACAATGTTACCACCATCCATTTCCAAAACTTTACAATCAAACCAAGTGGAAATTCTGTGCAATTTAAGCATTAATCCACATTCCCTACTCCCAAGCCAACTCCTGGTTATGTATATCCTAGATTATGATTCTATGAGTATGCTTATTTTAATTATTTCATATCAATGAGAACATACAATATTTTCCCTTTTCTGTTTGCCTTATTTCACTCAACATGAGGTCTTGAAGGTTCACCCATGCTGTCACATAAATCAGAACTACATTCTATTTTAATGCTGAGAAATATTCCATGGTATGTATATATCACATTTTGTTTATGCATTAAGTAGTTGATGGACACTTGGGTTGCTTCAATCTTTGGGCAATTGTGAATAATGCCATAATGAACATCTACATGCCAATAGCTGCTCAAGTCCCTGCTTGCAATTCTTTGGGGTCTATACCTAGTAGCAGACTGCCAGGTTTTATGATAATTCTATACTTAGCTTTCTGAGGAATCAACAGAAATCTTGTATAGCATTTGCCTTATAATTGGAAGGGGCAAAGAATCCTAGCATTCTTTACCTCACACAGAAATTGGCACAAAACTTCCAGTATTTTTACTGGAAGCATTATCAAACAGTTCCTAGTTTGATAATACTACTATTATTAATAGTACTAGCAGTACTCATGGTAATAACATTTTCACTTGACATCATTTTATTTTATTTATTTATTTATTTATTTATTTAATTGGCATATGGGCAGGAGGCACCAGGGATTGAACTCCAGACCTCCAGCATGGCAGGTCGGAGCTCCAGACATCATTTTAAATGAATCATAAATTGTCCTAAGACTAGAAAAGATTTTCACTTTACAGAAATACGTGTAATTATATGTGAGAAAATTTAAGAGAAATTGGCAAATAATCTTCCTAGAGAGGAATAAATGAAATCATTCCTTTCTCGCTACAATTTTGTCATGTATTACATGACTCTCTCTGGACCTAGTGTGATCCAGCAATGAGACAGGTTCCACCACAATCCTTGCTGTTTTCAGGTTTTACCATGTTCCTTCAATGCAAAATCTTCCTTTTTTAAAAAAAAAAAAATTCCTGGTAACATATACACAACTTAAAATGCCCCCTTTAAACTTCATCCTAATATATAATTGTTAGTTATATTCCAAATAATGTGCTACCATCACCACCATCCATATCCCAAAGGGCAAAGGGACTGGCAATCTCATTTCCATCAGATTTTAAAAGTCTTATTTATTTGGGGAAATAGCACATTTCCTTTCAAGGACAAGTATCAGAAGGGGCTGTGAAACTATAGTGTTCTCTCCCCACACTAAAACAGAAAGGAGGATTCTGATATAGATCTTAAAGGCCCACATTCACCATAATTCTCTAGTGAACCACTGTGAACTTTGGGGAGCATTACTCCCCTCATTTACACAAGGGTACTTATCATTTGGGAACTGTTGCTACAAATTACTGAGAAAGTCTGTGGAACTAATTCTCCAAGTAGCATACCACTTTAACTGCAGTTGAAGTAGTCTCTCTTTCTCTCTCTGTTACTCCCTTTCTCTATTTGTCTCTCAGTAGATAGAATGTGAGGAAGAATATTTATTGTTATGGGAAGCAACATCTATGCTCTTTCTTACCACTCTTCTTTGACGTTTTACGGAACTCTCCCTGGCCACTGGCAGTTGGTCAATTTCTTTTCTTTTCAACGAAATTTATCTAGGAACTTTATAAAATGTTTGTCATATTATTTATCATTTAAAACTTGTTTGAGTCCTTTCTCTGACATCCCTCTTCCCTGCAACAATGTAAGTTGCACAATGGCAGAGAACATATAACTTGTTCATTATTGAATCTCAAAATACATTACAGCATCTACACTTCAATCAAATGGGACTATTAGGAAAGTATTAGAAGAGGAAAACAAATGCCTTAACTGTATGTGTTAGCCCAGGTTCTCTAGGGAAGTAGAACCAACAGGAGATAACTGTAAATAGTATGAGATTTTATTGAAGTGTTTCATGTAACTGTGGGGTTGGACGAGTCCAAATTCTGTAGGGTAGACTGCAAGCTGGAAACCCTGATGAAAGTCTGTGACAAATTCTGCAGGAAATGCTGGCTGGCAGAAGTAGAGACAAAAGTTCTCTCTTCTGACTGAAGTCCTTTAAAAGTCTTCAACTGATTGGATGAAATATCTCTCATCATGGAAGGCACTGCCCTTTGTTGACCATAGATATAATCAGCCATAGATACAATCAATTGACTAATGATTTCAGCCCAAAAAATGCCCTCACAGTAAATGGTTAGGTCACTGCTTGCTTGATCGGACAACTGGGTACCATGATCTGGCCAAGTTGACACATGAAACTAACCATCACAGGCCACCCCTTGTCAACTTGGCAGCTACACACATTACCTTAAACCACACAATCTCTAGATAGAAAACAATAATAGACATATTTTCCACCTATCAATACACAGTTGTCCTGTGTACAACCAGAAACACACTAAATCACTCTAGAAGAGGGTGCAAGCATTTGGGTAATATTCACTCTTAAACTTGATATCCTAAAACTTAAATAATACAACATGAACAATGCAACTCATATCATATAGTAAGGGAATAAGATAAAGAAGAAAACAAACACATTTGCTTTATGTACAAAGACAATTGTACTCATAACAAAGCAAGGAAGAAATATTTATACCATCACAGTCTTTGTTTCTGTAACTAGTCACATGGTCATAGTTCATATTCATCACTACCTTCTTCCACAGTCAATTCCATGTTCCCTTTACCCTCAGCAAGTACCTCACCTGGCCATGACTCTTTGCCTGGTGGGGTGACCCAAATCTTCATCCCTGAAGTTTCTTGGCCATTGGTAGACCTGCCTGGATTGGGTTGTTGCAGTTTTCCATTGACTTTAATCACAAGACATGGTAGTACTAAAAGACGCCCTAGGGAATGTCTTGTATTCTAGGAAAACTCTTCTTTAGCTCCATTGTGTAGTTGCATCCCTAATTCACCTTGATAGTCAGGATAAATCAGTCCAGCCAGAACAGTAATCCCCTTCCTTCTCTGTTGATTCAGAGACATGAGAAGACCAAAGTGGCCAGTTGGCAGTTTTAACTTCCAGCTCAATGAAATCATTGTTGTGTCTCCTGATGGAAGCACTCTTTCTTTAGGAACTAAGACCTGTAGACCAGCAGAGCTTAAGTTTTCAGGGACATGTAGCAAATTTTTTTTTTTTAGTGGATCACCAGGGGTGCTAGTGAGTAGTACCTACTAGTGAGTAGTACCACTCCCATTCCACCCCTTTATTCCTAGACACTGAATCCTGGCTATAGGAGAAAAAGCATGATAAAGTAGATGCTGATTCAGTACATACACAGCCTCCTGGAGAACACTGCCCCAACCCTGCAAGGTATTGCTACTCAGTTGGCACCATAACTGAGTCTTCAAAAGGTCATTCCACCCTTCTATTAATCCAGCTATTTCAGGATGATAGGGAACAGAGTAAGACCAGAGAATTGCATGAAAATTGTGCCCATTCTTGCACTTCATTTGCTGTGAAGTGGATCCCTTGATAAGAAGCAATGCTGCATGAAAACAATGATGGTGTATAAGGCATTCTGTAAGTCCATGATGGCAGTTTTGGCAGAAGCATTGCATGCAGGGACAGCAAACCCATATCTAGAGTATGCGTCTATTCCAGTTAGAACAAATTGCTGCCCCTTCTATGCTGGAAGTGGTCCAATGTAATCAATCTGTCACCAGGTAGCAGGCTGATCACCTCAGGGAATGGTGCTATATCAGGGACTGAGTGTGAGTCTCTGCTCCTGGTCTACTGGGCACTCAGCAGTGGCTGAAGCCTGGTGGGACTTGACGAGTGAAAATCCATGTTGCTGAGCCCATGCACAACCTCCATTCCTACCACCATGACCACTTTGTTCATGAGCCAATTGGACAATGACAGGAGTGGGTGGGGAAAGAGGCTGACTGATAATCATGGAATGGGTTATCTTTATCCATTTGATTATCAAGACCTTCCTATGCTGAAGTCATCCTCTGGTGACTTCACACAAATATCTTCATGTTTTTTGTCCACCCAGAAAGATACCTCTTCCCCAGACCTCTTTGTTGCCAATTTTCCAATCATGTTCCTTCCAACTCCCTGACCATTCAGCCAAACCATCAGCAACAGTCCATGAGTCAGTATATAAACATATCTTTGATCAGATTTCCTTACAAGCAAAATGAACAACCAGGTGCCCTGCTTGACATTCCACCCACAGGGAGGATTTCCCCTCACCATTGTCCTTCAGGGACATTCCAGAAAGGGGCTGCAGTTCTGCAGCTGCCTACTTTTGTGTGGTACATACATATCATGAAGAACTGTCTGTAAAGCAGGACCAAGTTTTCTCTTCCTCATTCAACTGGTTATAAAGAATTCCACAAAGGCCATAGCTCTGGGCTGGGAAAGAGAATGTAACGTGGCAGGAGTGGAAGTCATGGACATTTGGGCCACTTCCTCATGTCACTTGTGCCTTCAGGACTTGCTTTAGCCCTATCTCATACAAACCATTTCCAATTTAAATGGAGCACTGCTGTGCATACCCAACTCTATGGCTTGGTGAGTTAGACAACATCTAGCTCATAATAGGCAACTCTGCTTTCATGGTAACTTGGTGGCCCATAGTTAAGTATTCAGTCTCTATTAAAGCCCAGTAGCAGGTGAAAAGTTATTTCTCAAAAGGGAAGTAGTTATCTGCAGAGGATAGTAAGGCTTTACTCCAAAATCCTAAGGGTCTGTGTTGTGATTCTCCTATAGGCATCAGACATTGGCTCCGGACAGCATCTCTATTTCCCATTGACACTTATGGCAACATTGGATCTGCTGGATCATATATTCAAAGTAGCAGAGCAGCTTTGTACAGCAGCCTGGACCTGTTGCAGGGCCTTCTCTTTGTTCCAGCACTCACTCACCAGCAGTTTTTCTGGTCACTCAGTAAATGGGCTGGAGTAGCACACACATATGAAGAATATGTTACATCCTAAATTCAAATAGCCCAACTAGGCATTGTGCCTCTTTCTTGGTCATAGGAGGGGCCAGATGCAACAGCTTCACCTTAGAAGGGATATCTCAACATGCCTCATACCACTGGACACCTAGAAATTTCACTGAGGTAGAAGGCCTCTGTATTTTTGTTGGATTTATCTCCTTTCCTCTGGAATGCAAATGCCTTGCCAATAAGTCTAGAGTAATTTCTACTTCTTGTTCACTAGGTCCAATCAACATGGTAATATCAATATAATGGATCAGTGTAATGTCCTCTGGGAGGCAGAAATGATCAAGATCCCTGAGGACAAGATTAGGACAAGGGGCTGGAGCATTGATATACCCCTGATGTAAGACAGTGAAGGTATACTGCTGGCTTTGCCAGCTGAAAGCAAATTACTTCTGGTGGTCATTACTTACAGCTATTGAGAAAAATCATTTACCAGATCAGCAGCTGCATATCAGGTTACAGGGGATGCATTGATTTGCTCAAGCAATGATACCACATTTGGAAAAGCAGCAGCAATTGGAGTCACCACCTAGTTAAGATACATTTACAATAATCCACTGTCATCCTCCAAGACCCATCTGTTTTCTGCACAGGCCAAATAGGATTGTTGAATGTGGTGAGAATCAAACCCCTGTATGCTCCAAGTTCTTAAGATTGGCAGTAATCTCTGAAATCCTTCCAGGAATCTAGTATTGCTTCTGATTTACTATATTTTGCTAGGTAGGGACAGTTCTAGTGGCTTCCACTTGACCTTTCCTACCATAATAGCCCTCACTGTACAAGTCAGGGAACAAATGTCAGGATTCTGCCAGTTGTTGAATATGTCTAGCCAATTATGCATTCCAGAACGGGGAAAATAATGATGGAATATATCTGGAGACCCTCTCAACATACTGTAAGATGGACCTGAGCTAAAACTCCATCATTCACCTGACCTTTATAAGCCCCTATTCTGACTGGTGGACCAGAGTGACATTTTGGAATTAATGTCACTTCCAAGCCAGTGACTAATATATCCCTGAAATATCTGATCATTTCCTTTACTCCAATGCACAACCTGGTAAATGTTGTAGGTCTCCTTTTGGAAGGCTGAGAGGAAGATTAACAGTATAAATTTTTGGCAGTGTAACAGCGTCCTTTCTCAAGGGTATCTGGCTTTCCCCTCATTTAAGGGACTCTGGGTCTATAAAATGTCTCAATTCAGGAAATTGATTCAGGAACCTTGACTCCCTTTTTTGTAATTCAAGTTAAATTTATGTTTGCTTGACCTAGTACTCTTCTGCTTATACAGATCAAAGAAGAATTTAATAGACTGCCTATCTATTTTATTTCTAGATAGTCCATGAACTATCAGCCAATGCCATAAGTCCCTATGAGTCAGATGAATCGGATTCTAATTCATCTGCCACTTTCAGTCTGTTTTCCATTATGATATGCATACCCACCTTGGCTTTGGCAATTAAGAGCTGTCATGTGGCTTCAGCTAACTCAGGATCTAATCATCCCCATTGTATTTAAGGATTCCAGCTTAGTGACAGCAGTTCCCAGAGTAATATGTGACTTACAGAGAAGAAAAACTACAGCACTCTTCAGGGATGATGAAACTAGTCTCATAAATTCATTCCTCACAGTCCTGGTGAGAGGTGTTCTCTGAAAATTCCTGGGGTGCTTGAGCAGATCTTCCATGATAAATTCACTCTGACACCCAAATCTCTGTAAGCTTTGGTTCCTCCCATTTACATTATACCATGGCAGTTCTGGCATTTTGACTTCAGGTAATGTTGGCCATCTTTTCACCCAAGTTTCAACCAACTACCCACACAAACTGTTAACACCCTTTCTAGCTCCTTGAATTACAACACTGAATGTAGAATCTCTGCTAAATTGACCCACATCAATAAATTCAGTCTGCTCCAACTTTGTTACTTCCATCATTATACCACACCCTAAATATCCATTTCCATACACATTCACTGATTTATGTCTGCATAAATTGGAAAACTCATGCAGTTCTTTTGGAATATAGCGTACTTTCTCATGGGTCACACTTTGTACCTCACCGTTCAGGGCCCTTTTGGATTTTAGTCTAGTTATAGGTCTTGAAGAAAAGAGGAGTGGTGGGAGTGGGTCAGGAAAAGAATTAGAGTGTCTTTCAAGCCAGTTACCCCAGGGCATTCTGTTGCATTTCATCTAAGGAAACAGGATTAATGTCTTCAGAGAGAACAGCAAGGGTTGTTTCTCCAGGGGGAGGTGGTTACAGTGCCTGAAGGATTACTCTCTGCAGGGGGAAGTGGGAATGCAGACTCCTCTGGGAATGGACGGTCAGGAAGCGGTCTCCTAGGGGCAGGCTGGACAGTGGGTGACTCTTTCCTCAGAGCAACTGGAGGTGGGATGGCTATTTCCTCAGGGCAGACCATTACAGGTCTATCTAGCAAAGACTCAGCAGAATCCAGAGTTTCATTGTCCCCACTGCCATCATTATCCACCCATATGTCCCCATTCCAATATTCAGGATCCCATCCCTTTCCAATCAATACCCTCACTTTAATAGCACACACCCTGTAAAGTTGAAATTTTAGTTTACATTGTAAATCCACTACTCATGATGAGACTTTGGGTCGGTTTTCAGAGATCTCCAAGTCTGTGACAGTAGGAAATAAAATTTTCTTTCAAGGCACACACACAAACTTTTATATCTTTTACATGGTGCTGAAGTTGCAAATTTGAAGCCTTCAGCTCATTCCTTTCTTTAATAACTGTATCCAGCATATCTAAGAGCAACCAGCCAACATCATTACTCCTTTTAACTGCACAAAACTCTGTTAAGATGTCAAAAACACTATCACCCAGAGCCTTGCCTCATATTAGCATAAAATTAGCAGAATCAGATGGGGGATATTTTGCGTACCTCTATTTCCAGTTCACACCGTGGACTGTCAGTGCCATCTTTATTATTGGAAATAGAGCAATTATTGCCTTTGGAGCTAATCAGAGTAGAAAATGAATTGCAAAAAAAAACATTTTAAAATTTATTTATTTTTAATTTTTTTGCATGGGCAGGCACTGGGAATTGAACCCAGGTCTCCAGCATGGCAGGGAATAATTCTGCCATTGAGCCACCATCGCACCACCCACAAAACCCATTTTTAAGATTTTGTTTCTCAAGAACCACTCTCAATACCAAAACTGTGTTAGTCAGGATCCTAGGGAAACAGAACTGACAGGAGATATCTGTAAAAGGTATGGGATTTTACAAAAGATACTCATACAACTGTGGGGATGCAGGAGTCCAAATTCCATAGAGCAGGCCACAAGCTAGGAACTCTGATGAAGGACTTTGATTAATTCCTCAGAAGAGCATGACTGGGTGATGGAGAGATGGAAGTTCTCTCTTCTGACTGCTGAAGTCATCACCTCTCCCTTAAAAGCCTTCAACTGATTGGATTAAATGGCTCTCATTGCTGAAGACACTGCCCTTAGTTGACCGTAGATGTAATCAGTCATAGATGCAATCAAGTAACTGATGATTTAAGTCCATGAAATGTCCTCACAGTCATGGTTAGGCTAGTGCTTACCTGACCAGACAACTGGGCACCATCACCTGACAAAGTTGACACTTGAACCTAACCATTACACTAAAGAACACAAAATGTTTCATATGAAGTAAGAACAGACATGCTATTGATACATAGCTTGCCAGTTAGACTAGTTTACATAAATATAAAGTATTCATCATTACTGATTGATTTTCCATGGCTTCCACATAGATATTTTTGAAGGTGGTATCCTATAATATCTTTTTTGGAAAAGTAACTATAAACAATCCATAATTACTATATAGTTTTTATTCTAGTTAAGTTAAATATGTTTGATATTTATATACTCAGAAGGGTTATGCCCATACTCAGACCAATTCATTCTAATTATTTTTTCAACTCTATTGTTTGCTAAAATATCCATTATAATGGACTAGGACATTTTTGTATGTCATTATCCTCATGAAAAATGAAACTTTGAATAAGCAGCTATTTTCCAGAATGGATTTTAATACGCCTGAAATGTATTGTGATATTAGATATTAATGCAGCTTCTCTGTATACTTTAAGAATTCACCCCAACATTATTAGCCACCTATCTATGTTTCTACTCTATACTATTTTATTACTATTATAATTGCTACTTTTTTGGTTTTTAGCCAATTACTTAAAAATTGAAATGAACTAGTTTCTAAACATAGCATTTAAAGTATTTAATTAGCCCAGAATATCTCATAACCTATCTCTTTTTAATTTTTGAGTGTTAACATATGACTGGGCTTATAGGAGAAACCTACAAGCTAGGGTGATTTCTTTATGTAAAACTTTAATATCCAAAACAGAAATGTCTGCTTTTTAAATGTTCTGAAAATCCATAAGTTAAAGGAAAAAAAAAAAAAAAGAGAGAGAGTCATCAGAATTAAATGTGAGAAAAGTGGCTGTGTCTGCAAACACGCATTCAGACACATGAAACAATAGAAACGTCAGGCTAGTAAGTGTATGACAATTACAAAACTATTTTAAAGAATCTCAATCTACTCTCAAACTTTAAATGGATAGGAAGCCCAGTGTGGAATGCAAGTGCCTTTTGGGTCACCTTTGGTAACAAAAACTGGCACTGCAGGATCAACCAATGGCTGCAATAAGGCACCTAATGCTGATGCTCAACAGTCCCTAGAAGAGGTGTTGACCCATATAGACACTAGGACGGTTCCAGGGAGGTCAGACTCTGCTGGCACTGGGAGTCAGGACACCTGGCAAAGGGATGGGAACAGAGGGGTCCAGATACCCCACTCCCTGGACTATGCTGCACTGAGTAGGATGGCCACTACAGTGGGCTTTGAAGCCTTGGGCAAAAGCAAGTGCGGAGTTGCTAGAGGTGCATTAATACCTTTGAGGTTTGCTAATATTTGGTGTAGCAATATATACAATGAGTCTAGCAGGCTGCTTGGAATAGAGTTATATGTGATAATTCATTCTATCCTTTTGACTGAGGATTCCATTGAGAACATCTATAGAGAGAGGGAAATGTAAGTATTGGTGTAACAATATTTATAATGGGTCTAGAAGAGTGCTTGGAATAGAATTATATAGATAATTCATTCTATCCCTTTGACTGAGGATTCCATTGAGAATGTCTATAGAGAGGGGGAAATGGAAGCATTGGTGAATTGGAAGTCAGATACAAAGCAAACACTCACCTATTGCTAACAATGCACCAGGCACTGTCCTACATATTCATGGAATTTCCTTATTTAATCCTGGCAATACCACTAAGAGGTACTATGTTTTATTATGTGTGGAAGATATAGATGCAGAAATGTTGTGTAGCTTGCTCTAAGTCACATAAGAATATGGGGCAGAGTGAGGATTTAACCAAAACTGTCAGCTCGGAGTCCTTGCTTTCATCAAAAATGCTATTCTACCTCTCCAAAATCTAGGCCTGGTTCCAACTCTACTTATCTGTGGGACCTTGATTAAAACCAGTTAACAGTAGTCTCATTTAGGAGGGAAAGAAACACATGAGTTTTAAAATGTCCATATTATAGGAGTTCTTGTCATCAAGAGTTGCTCCACAGTTCTAACCTCCAACAGAAACTATAAGGAACAAACAAGAGCAGACAGAACCATCTTTTCCAAAGCTCCAGAAAAGAGCTACCATGTTGCAATAATAGGGTAAGCACTGAATCAAAAAATAAGGTAGTTTACAAACAGTAGGAAAACCTCCTAGTGGAGCCTTGGCTGGCCTCTTCCCCTTTCTCTCCCATTTCCCTTCACTGGCTCAGCACTCCCATTGTGGGTCCCTGATGCTGGTTCCAGAGAAAGCAGGGAAACCCTCAAGCACATGCTGGGAGTATGTATGTCTGTGCCAGTCTCTCTGGTGGAAGCCTAAAGGACTGATCCAGGACACACATGGCAGGCTTGCATCTCAGAATTTCCTGTGCATGTAGAGGACAGCTCACAGAACTCTCCTAATGAACACTGCAGGAAAACAGTCAACCTGTAGCTGCCTGGAGCAAGGTTTCCTGGCTGTGGGACATAAATACCGGGTACAGAACCTAGGGAAGAGAGGACATTCAGATCTGTGTAAAAGAAGGAATTCCTACGGTCCCATATACGTACTCAAGGCAAGATGTACATGCAGAAAAGACTGGGAGACCCTGTACTTTTGCCTTAGACTATTCTCTAAATTTATTGTTACAACAACCAAGCTCTGTAGGAGAACATTTACACGGGCCAATCTGCAAGACTTAGAAATACATTTTATTTTCTCTTTCTTTCTCTCTTTCTTTCTGTCTCCCGTTTTGTTTTTTGTCCATCTCCCTATCTGTCCATCTTTTTTTGGTTAGCTTCTGATATTCAAGGAAATCTCTGTCATAATACTAGCTGGATGCATGCTTAAGGAACAGATGGCTCAGGGTCTAAATTTCAGAGATAACACATTAAAATATCAAAACCCAGGGTGGTACAATGATGGCTTAGTGGCAGAATTCTTACCTGTCATGCCGGAAACCCGGGTTCTATTCCCAGTGCCTGCCCATGCAAAAAAAAAAATCAAAATGCCCAGGTTGGAACAAATAATTACAAAACACACTAAGAAATAGGAAATGATGGCTTGTGCAAAGGAGCAGAATAAAGAATTAAACCCCGTCAGTTTGGAAGACCAGAGCTAGGATAGACCAGAAAAAAACTTTCAGAATTCAGTCCCTGTGCCAGTCGAAGATATTATGTATCCCAGAAAAGCCATGTTTTAATCCTGATTCCATCTCGTGGAAGCAGCCATTTCTTTTAGTCCTGATTTAATAATGTAAGTTGGAATCTTTTGATTAGATTGTCTCCATGGAGATGTGACACACCCAAAGGTAGTCGTTAACTTTGGATTAGATGGAGATGAGACTCCACTCATTCCAGGTGGGTCTTGATTAGTCTCCTGGAATCTTTATAAAAGGAAAGATTTTGAAGAAACGTCAGAAATTACAGAGCCTAGAGAAACTATAGAAGCCTCAGAGCTGAAAGAAACTTCACAGCAGAGCTGACAGAGATGTGGGCATGTAGAGAATGAAAACACAAATGTTTGGAGATGCACGGAACCCAGCAGATGTTGTCATGAGATGTTAGGCAAACCAGAACTTGGAGAGACCCAAGGGAAGCCAAGAGATGAAAGCCAGCCCCAGAGAAGCAAAGTGAGGAACACCCACAGGAATGGAGGCTGAAAGCAACAGAGCCCAGGAGCAAGGGACTAGCAGATACCAGTCACATGACTACTCAGCTGACAGAGGTGTTCCGGACAGTATCAGCCTTTCTTGAATGAAGGTAACCTGTTGTTGGTGCTTTAATTTGGACACTTTTACTTCCTTAGAACTGTAAACTTACTGAATTCACCCTTTTAAAAGCTATTCTAGTTCTGATATATCTGGTATATTCCAGAAGCTTGCAAACTAACACAGTCCCAAATCTACTCAAATACCTAAAGGAAAACATGGACAAAGAACTACAGGAAATCAAGAAAATGATAGATGAACACAAAGAGAATGTCAAGAGAGAGAAATCATGTAAAGGAACCAAACAGAACTGAAGATCACATTGACAAAAATAAAAAATTCTCTAGAGGGTTCATTAGCAGATTGGAGCTGTCAGAAGAAAGAATCAGTGAACTTGAAGATAAAACAATTGAAATTACTCAGTTTGAATAGGAAAAAGATTTAAAAAGAATGACAAAAAGTATATAGAGCCTGAGAATCCTAAAGGAGACCATCAAACTATGCCAATATACACATTGTGAGAGTCCTGGAGGATGAAAAACAGAAAGGGATGGAAAGAATATTTAAAGGAATAATGGTGAAAAACTTCCCAAATTAACACATAGAGGGTGCAAGATTTCATTTGGGGATGATAGGAAAGTTCTGTTAATGGATGGTGGTGTACTTAGCACAGTATTATAAGTATAATTAATTCCACTGAATTGTATGCTTGGTAGAATCTGAGATGGAAAATACATGTTGTAAATATGTTTCTATAATTTAAAAAAAGAGAAAGATTAAAGAAACAATAATAACTAGGGTAATGCATGATACTGGACTGGGCCTAATAATGGAAGAGAAAATGTGCAAAAGGGCATAATGGGAACTTTAAACTTCCTATCATTGTTACATTTCTTGAACTTGATAATTGCATTTCAGTGGATAGACACATGAATATGCTTGCTCTTAGGAAAGTTATATGAAAATTTTAGGAGATCAGGGAGCATGATGTATATAACCTACTCTCAAATATTTAGAAAATAGAAAAATTGGTGGTTAGAGAGAATGATGCAGCTAATGCAGCAAAATGGTAAAATTGGTGGATCTGAGCATTTGATTGGGGGTACGTTGGAGTTTTCTGTATGGTGTCGGTTTTATTTTTGCAATTGTTCAGCAAGTTTGAAATCATTTCAAATAAAAATGAAAGAAAAACAGATAGCTGAGCAAAAACATCTATGTCACACTTTGTGCATAAGTTTCCAACAAATTGGAGGGCATTTGGGATGGCCTTGTTTAAAATCTGCCTGGTAAACCGAAATCAAATCCAACTTTGGGATATCTAAGGAACATCGCGAAGAGGTAGGCTGTTATCCTGAAAAGGATCCTTTTAATTCAGCCACATGAACGTCTCCATGCACCTGAAACTGAGGTACATGCAGACAGTCATATGGCTGAAATCAAAGAGACAGGAACAGAAACAATGAATTGTCCTAGAGCCGCTGCTCACAACTAATGCTAGGAAGAGCCTCCTGGTGGGAAACAAATGAAAGTTGTTTAAAATATTTAAAATTTTCTGGAGCAATTCTAGTTATACCAATATTAAAGATACTAATAACCATATTAAATCTGCTAAACTCTTTACATGTGTGATTTTACTTGCATCTTGCAATAATCCTATGGAGTGTTCTATTTTTATATCAGTTTTATGCAACAAGCATCTGGAGATGAAAGGGTGCTTTTTCCAATTTGCACAGCTAGTAAATGGGAGAGCCTGAATCTGAATCCAAATCTTAACCTGCGAAGTCTATTGAGGGAACTTCTGTGAGGATGAGGATGAAAACTTTTCAGATAATTATAATGCAAGAAATGAAAAAAGCAGAACTAGCAATTATATGACACAAAGTGGATCTGAACTGCCCTCCTCTGCCACTGTCACATTCTTATTTTCCCCTTCTAATTAGTGTCTGATAAACAAGAGAAGGGGGAGTTATTTGAAGCAGAAATGCTAATGTCTGAGGTTTGGGATGAAACAGACCATAACTGCCTCCCTCATTTCATTTCCGAGAAGTAAGTTAATGCAAAGCTACTGTTCTTAATCTTAAGATCTTAAAGTTATAAAGAATTGCGATTTTTAACCATAAGAATTTTCATTAAAAATCCAGTTTTCTGCTAAAATAGGGTTCTTAAAAACATCTGAACCACCAATTTACTTTTAAGGACTACTGGTTGACAAAAAAAATAGCACGGAGGGATTCCATTTAAGGCCTCTAATATTACTCTCTGTTACTCATCATTCATTATGAAGCAGAAAAATTCCATAATCAGCTTCTGATAACACATGGGCCAAGGCTGTTCCATGAGATCAATCCCCGCACCTGTCCAGATTATCAGCACATCAGTTCAGGAACAAGCTGGCTCCAAAGATGTACACTGATTGCTTGCTCGGCATGTAAGGAATTAGGGTCTTAGATCTTCACAAGGCTGTGCCACACTGCGAGAATAAGCCAACTAAAATCCATGTGAATGAAAACCGGGAACTATCCTCGGTCATAACCTCACTGAACAGAAAGTCATCTTGACTGGTCTCAGGACAGCAAAGCCCACGTAGGAGAATGTCATACTCTCTGTGCCCAAGACCATCTACCTTTAGATACCTTGGTATCTGTGGTAGCATTCATGAAAGGTCATCTTAGTATTCTAAACAACATCAGACTATATAGGGACCTCTTTTCCCCCAAGACTACACTGATCCTGTCAGAAGCCAATTTGTAAATTTTTAGTGTAATAAATTAAAGAACATGGGCTCTGAAGTCAGGCATAGAAGGGTTTTCACTCAAGCTTGATCTCTTACTAGCTATGTAAACGGCCCACATTATTTAACCATTTTAATAATCATTTTCTTCATCTTTAAAAATGGTCAAAATAATAACTATACCAGGGGCTGCTGTGAAATGCATGAAATAATGCACATAAAAAATTTAATAATTATTCTAGCTTATTCTAAGCACCCAATAAATATTAATTGATGTTAATATCTTTGTTTGCCAGGAATACTATGATAAGTACCATTAACTAGTTGACTTAAGAACCAGAATTTATTGTCTTACAGTTTTTTGTTTTGTTTTGTTTTGTGTTTTAATTTGCATGGGCAGGCACCAGGAATCGAACATAGGTCTCCGGCTCGGCAGGCGAGAATTCTACCACTGAGCCACCATCGCACTGCCCTGAAATCTGGAAGTTCAGCATTGAGGTATTGGCAGGGCTTCCTTTCTCATGGAGTCTGTGGCAGTCTAGAAATTCTGTCACATAATGATCTTTTTCTCTTTCTCTCTCCTTGTGTCTGCTTCTCTGTTTTTTGCTGACTTCTGGCTTCTACTAACTGACTGAATCTGAGTTTCTTCTGTTTATAAGGACTCCTATCATGTGGATTAAACCACATCCCTCAAATAAATAGGATCTTTAAAGGTCCTATGCACAAGTGAGTGCACACCTTAAGTTATAATAGCATCTTCAAAGGTCCTATTTGCAAGCAGGTTCACACCCAAGGGTCCAGGGTGTTAGGACAGTATCTTGGGACACAATTCAACCATGAATAGTGCTGTTGCTATTGTGCATAATATTATTATTTTTAGTAATATTAACTCCTTCACTGGAAGGTTACAACTTGTGATCACAAAAGGGTGACACCAGTTTTTCTTTGGTAGAATTAACTCATTCCGCTGTTGATACCCAAGGCATTAATTTCATGAAAAGCTGTCAAACACTTAAAGTTTAGATGTTCTCAAAGTACCTGGGCCCCAAGATAATTTTATCTAGATACAATATTTTTTTAATTCACCTTAAATTAGAACCATGCCTATTTTCAGAAAAAGAAGTTGAAATTCTAAGCAATTAATCCAATAAGGTAGTCTCAGTTCATTGACACATGGCTTGTTGAGGAATTTCAGTTAACCTGGCACTGCTTGCAGCCATCCTACATTCAACCAAAGAAGTGTGACTACAGGATTATGGATAGGAAGATGGCCTGATTTGCCTACTAAAAATAATCTATTCTAGATGGCACTTTGACAATATGTATTAATAAGCTTGAATAGTTTCACTATTAGGTCACTTGGACCTAATAATTACATTTCCTGAAATTATCCAATCCATATTATAGAAAAGTCTAAATATATGCAGAGGATCCTTCAACAATTTTATAGTGACTAACACTGATAGTCCCTGTTAGAGGAATGGTAGAAAAATTACGACACAGCTATTCAACTTAATATAACCAGGGGAAAAATATAATAAAAGTCAAGTAGCATCTTGGGAATTACAGGATACAAAACTGTTAGAACTATTATTATAATTATTAAAATTAAAAAAAAAGATGTTTAAGATTAAGACCTTAAGTCAATGCCTCAAAATAATTGCATCTATGGTATATTTATTACTTTCTTTACTGTCTTGATTATTCATTTTTTAATATGTTGCTGCTGTTACTTAACAACTAAAGCAAATGATTTCTAAGCATTTATATCAACTATTTACCCTCAGACTAAACTGGAGATTACAGAGGGAATAAGAACATATTTTATATGTTGTTTATTAGTAACTGTTCCACCTATTTCTCCCGAAAAAAGGTCTTCTGTATACAATGGGTGTATGTGTAAATGTGCTCATGGTATGCAATATAATAGCAAGACAGAACTTTGTATTATTTACTTGTGGGGGTAAAGGTTGAACATCGGGAGTATACAGCAATGAGTGATTAGATAATACCTCTCAAAGGCTCACCAAAAATTTTAAAAAAGAGAAAGAAAGAAAGCACTGATTCTTCTATGATTACAATAACTGCAGAAGTACAAAACAGAATGAATTTAGCAAAATAATATCTCTCTTGGTCAATGAAAATATTTTAGCAATAGCAAACAATTCTGTAGGAAAATGGAATAGAACAAAATTCAAAACATGTATTAACAGTGAAATGTCTATAATTGTTTCTCTTTTTTTTAACAATTTTACTGAACTGGTGAGAAAGGCATCCAAGCTGGAGGAAATACGTGTGCAACTACCCAAAGATTGCAAAGCATTGCTGAATACGGAGAAGAAAGGACCATGGAAAATGACTGAAAGACAGACCAAATTCACATCTGGGTCTTTTGTCCTACCCCCAGTAATATTAGAGGATACTGGGTCCTTCCTGTGGGTAGGCAAGAAGGAACATGAAGTCTGTAAATACATATTTTGTTTTGAATTTCAAAACTCTAATAAGAAGGTGTGAAGTTTAATGATTATCAACATGAGCATGGGTTAAATATAATATTCTTAGGCTTAAGGCCACATTTAAAGTATAAAAAAGGATTTTTTAAAAAATATTTATTTATTAGAACTTTAATTTTTATTCCATTATTCAATTTTCGTAAGCATGCCACATTTTGTTAGCCCTATAATAAAATCCTCTATATTTTCATGGTTTTTCTTTACCGTCATCCCACACTGCATATAAATGAGAAAAGGGTTTCAGACTGTCAGCTCCCAGAACTTCTTAAGCAGATGACTAGCACAATTTATTTTTCTGCAATAATATTTGATTCTAAGACATCAGTATCACTTTGTTTATTTCAACTTTATATTTAATCCATAAATCCATTAGCATTAACAATCATTAGACTTATCAATTTCATTTCAAGTCAATAAACATTTGCAGGCCTTGTTGTGTAGTGATTTAAACGTGGACTCTGAGCCAGAATGCCTGGGTTCAAATCCCGGTTCTGCTGTTTCCTTGCTTTATAATATTGGTCATGCTATTTAACTTTCTCTGCCTGCTTCTTCTCAGTAAAATGGAGATAATAATAGTACTTAGTGGAGGGTTATTGATAGGATTAAATGGGTTAGTATATTATTAATATGTAATAATAACTATTATTAGGGTATAAATATGACATTGAAATATGACAATGCTTTACCATCTATCTAGTTGTGAATGTCTTGGAAAGGATCCTGTTTCTGACACTATCTTTGCGAACTTAGCCTAGCTAGAGAAATTGTACACACTTTAGTTTCAATACTGTTAACCCTCTTTCCTTCCCTTCTTCAAATTCAGATGGGGGCCCTGATTTTGTACCTATCTACAAAACAACATTTCTAGAAAGGATTCTAAGGTGTAAGTAAATAAAACTTTAATAAAAAAAACATATAATTGACATGAATACAAGAATCATAGCAATGATAAACCAAGGGATATTCACTGGCAAATTCTGATTTCCAGCTTCACTGTGAGGTGGAATTATAAATTACTGAAGACCAATTTTCAAGCTATGGGATTCCGAACTCATGAAAACCAGTAACTGTAATTTAGAGATTAGCATGACAGTTCTCAGCAGATGCCAGTAGATGGCAGTAGGCAGTTACAGAGCCATCAGGATAACTAAAATAAATTATGCCCCATCCATATAACACATGTAAATAGAGAACCAAATGAATAAATTCTACTAGTCTTTCTAGTAAAACACAGGTATCACATCCTCAAATGCATTATACTTTTTCTGGTTTTGTTGTAGTATTTCACGTGCCCCTGACTACTACAAACTCAATGTTTTTTTTTAAATATAGGATGGCAACAGTTACTCTGAATAATAATTAACAAATTTAGAGAGGGTTCAATAATAGTAAAATAAATATTAGCTTTAAGAATATTTAATTTACTCTGCTGAAAAAAATTAACAGAAGTAAAGTATAAAGATGCAATATTTTGTACTACAAACTGTGGGTGACCAGGTATCATAAGAGTTTCAGGTGTAACTTTTCCACTTTCAACTGTGTAATTATGAATAAATCCTTGGCAATCTCTGTACCTTAATTTCCTCATCTATGCAATGGTAATCACAAAACTTTCTCGACCCAGCTCAAGACTCATATACATAAAATAAAAGTGTATTAAAATAATCATAAACTACTATACAAACATTTTCATCAACATAGAAAGAAGCCAAAGAAAGAAGGTTTTACAAAGAGAATTTGTTTAAAGTTATCCAGTGTTACAGAGGAAGTAAAATGAAGCCTGAGGAGAAAATTCAGTAGATGTGGTGCTTATATATTTGCACATTGGTGTTTATGGCGGCAGTGTTGGTGATTTGCAATGGAGATCTATCAAGAGTGTATCTTGCATAACTTGGTGAAAATATTTTAACCTGGATGAGGAAGCTTACTTTAACATTGGTCCTTGGTGTAGTGGTTACACACAAAGGCTCCAAACTCAGAACACCTGGGTTTATAAAATTTTCCAGCTGTGTGACCTTGGGCCAATCCTTATGTCTCTGTGTTTAATCTTCTTCATCTCTACTATGCGGTTAATAAAAGGACCTCTCTTAACTTGAAAAAAATCCCTGTTGGTTCCTGCATCTGTAAAATGGAGGTAACCCCTACTCATTTTATGGGAAATCAAAACGAGAGCATTGGTGAGAGCTATGCAGATATAGTATCACATCTTTTCCAGTGGCTGATGTATCAATTTGAGCTTTGATTAATTCTACTAACTACTTTGTCTTATAATGATAAATACACACGTAGGCATATTTGCACCCACAGAGAAGGGGCATCACCTGGGTGTTTCTCAGATACCACATCCTAGACTGCTTCTTAAATAGCAGTAAGGATTCTCCTTGCATTTAATAATGAAGGGAAAACAACACACATAAAATGTAGTACGTCCCTTGGGCATTTTTCCCATTTATACCAGACAGCAAGGGATTGTTCTATTATCCTTTTTCCATAAGTAACTCAAAAAAATAATTGTAAAGAATTCACAATTCTGTTTTTGTCCTAATATCCTTTTTCCAAAATATGGATGCTGTTGTGTTATCCTCAGATGCTCACTGATTGGCTTAGTACATCTTGTCCTTTTATAGTTTCAATACAGCTTGTTAAATGTCAGGCATTATTTGAGGCCATGGAAGAGAGCAAGTTGACCTCACCCATATAAAAGTCAATTATTTAAAACTCTTCAGCAATCCAATTAAACTAGTAGAATGGCTGGAATGGAAATAGTAGGAAAGAGGCAGACTTTTTAATTCAAGTTTAAATAAGTATTCCAAAACTATGTATGTAATGCTGAACTAGAAACATATATTTGCATATGTATATATTTATTTTGAATTAATTCTTATATATACATTTACTGTTATTTGAATTAATGTACAATATCTAATTTCAAACACATTAAGATTTTTTTTTTAAGTTTGTGGAATTCCTTCTCTTGCAAGGAATATATTTGTTCTGCTCTGAACTATTCTACTGGAACATGTATTCAGGCAAAAATAAGCCATGTAGGAAAGACTTTTGTAAGCACCCCCCCCATACTTGCTTTTTCCAACTCCAGATAAATGAATTTTGTCTCCACCAAACAACACTCAGTTCGCTAATACATAACATAATAGTATCTCAAGGGATCTTTTAATTGAAGATTTCCTGATGGTGGGACAGAATACTGATAACACATGTAACCACCCAAAAAACTCTGTTAACCTTCCTAGAACTTCTGCTTAGACAAAAATTGATGCAATACTAAAACTACTATAGAGTAAGTTTGTCAAATCAACTCTTCCTTCCTGTTTACTAAGAACTAAGGGATAGTCCTTGTGGCCAAAGAGGCAGCATGACAATTAAGCCTATCACCTGAATAAAATTTAGCCTACCAGAGCTTTAATTTACACACATTTCATGCAATAATTTTTATATATAGTGTTTTGAAATCAACTTTTCCTTCCTCACTAAAGCTAGGTACTAATCCTTATTACTTATGGCCAAAGGAATTCCTTGGTGGCGACAGAGCTCTTTCCTTGGCTTCTGCAGAGCCTCCTTCCACATATCTTTTCCTTCTTGGAAATTGACTTCCCTCAAAGCTAGGCATTTTGATCTGTTCCTGTGGGTACTATTTACCTCCACATGGGAAAATCTTCAGTCATTATGTCCTGTTAATGAGTGAGTAGATGACTATTTCTGGAGTTCCGAAAATGAGAAACTCATTGATGCTGCCCAAGCTTCACCCTTTAATCCAGCTTTCTTAGAACAGTGCTTATCTCAGTGTATCTGATTTATAATCTACTTCTCATTTTGTTCTGAACACAAGCAGGAAATAATGTCATTTATTAGACCCTGTCAAATTTCAGCAGTGAATAAACCTAAATATATGGTTTAGTGCTACATAGACATGTAGTAGAGATATAAAGATGTGTCTGAAAATAACATATAACAACTTCAGGCAACTCAGAGGATTTAGTTTTATTCATAATGTTCTATTTCTTAAGCTGGATTTTAGCTAGGCAGATTTTTGTTAAAGTATTCTTGAAAAATGTTCTGCTATTTTCTTTATCTAAGATGGACACTCTAAATTGATTCTAGGTTTTCTCTATTGTTGGCAGTGCTCTGTCAATCTGGGGTGATGTGAGGGTTTATATCTAATCAATTTTAGCAAAGAACGGAATAGCTTCTTTTTTGAGGTACCAACTGGTACATTGTTTGGTACCATAAAATATCCACCTTCAACAGTGACACCAGAGTTAGCTGGATGAACATTTGATAGCTGATACTGAGAGCACGTAATCTACCTAAAGGTTAGATCTCTCACTCTTCCATCTTCACCTAAGAAATGAATCAAGGTGTTGCACAGAATCAGGTCATGTTGTCATAGATTGGAAGGTGTTGTAGAGTAATGTATGGGCACTTTCTTGGCCCTTGAAAGAGATTAATCTCTTAAAATCATTCCCATAGCACAGATTCAAACTGCAGCCAAATGTAATAAGCTAATTATGGGTAAGATTCAAGTGTCATTCCTTATTAAATCACTGCCGTAAAAACCCTTAAGTTTCCTAATCAGTAGGCATGAACAATTAACATCTAATTAGTCATCCATCATCCTTGCTAAAAAGGTTTTAAAAAGTTTTAAAATCTCTCAAAGATTTCAACAAAAATGTGTGATAGTGTCCTTTTCCACTTAAATACTCATCGTTTACCATCTACTAGCTTACTTACTAAGATAATTGTTTTTCATATGAAATCTACTGATTTGACTTTATCAGGAATTTCATCATTTTACATCTTACTGACAATTAGCCCAAACAATTTACTTTACAGAAGAGGAAACTGAGGCTGAGGGAGGATTCACTTGTTGATATACTCCCAGTTGCTTATTGGAAGGATTGCGTAGATGTGCCCAGATCTTAAAGCAAGGTTTCATCTACCATACCCTCCTTTCCTTTGTAGCTTTAAAATAAATATGTAATGCCTTCAACCTTCTTTGTGAGATCCCTGAGTTGCCTATGTGAGTATAACTAGTAACAGTTTCTTGCCATCTGGCTTTAGCAAATATGAATAAATTAGAAGTTAAGAACCAGGGATTTAGAATCAGAGTATCAGGACTAAAATGCCAGTTTCAGGACTAATTATCTGTGTGATTTTAAAACAGTTATTTAAATTCTATGCTGCTGCTGCAGCTTTCTCATATTTGAAATGAAGATGATAACAATGATGATGACAGCAGTACCTACCCCAAAACTTTTTTCAGGATTAAATGAAATAATCCACTAAAATATTTACATCAGGCCCTAATAAATTTAAGCGCTCATAAAATGTTATTTATTTAAAAGGTAGTGTCTCTCAAAATCTTTCATATTTCTTCAAGATTCGTTTTCTAGAAGACACTGAGTCCACTAATTTATAACAGAATGAGATCAGTGTTCAGATAATAATTCTCTGGACTTTAAGTTTTCATCATGTCTACCCAAGACCAATAGAGAAGATATATTGGGAGAAAAAGTTGAATATACTCAAGTGAGGAAAGAGGAAAAAATGAGTAAAGTCCAGCCATAAAGTCATTCCCAAACTTAGGCTGATCTCATATTCATTTTAGGCTTGCATTTAGAGAGGGCCTCACAGAAGACTTTGGCATATGCATGGTCTCAGTACCAACAATGTGACTAGGAGGCATTTTTAAAAGTAGGCCTATTAAAAGGGACAATTGCAAAATGCATTAACCTAGTTAGGGCCTAGAATAAAGTGACCTGGACATCAAGAAAGCCAGTAACAGCAAATGCCTGGACTTGAAGGAGTATGCAGGGATGGTGGCTTGGGTTTCGTTTGCTTGTTTTTAATGGACTCTTTGGCAGGTCTTACTATGGTGTTAAATATTTCTACTAACTTAGCTTCCCAGCTTCCAGTGGTTCTAGGTATCTCCAGGTGGCTATGCTACAGTACTTACATATTGTGTTAGTTTGGAAGCTGCCAGAATGCGATATGTCAGAAAAGGAATGGCTTTTTTTAAAACGCTTTTTTTGTATTGTGAAATATAGCATATATACAAAAAAGCAATAAATTTCCAAGTACATTTTAACAAATAGCTATAGAACAAATTTTGAAATTTGGTATGGGTTACAGTTCCATGATTTTTTTTTTTCTTCTAGCTGCTCCAAGACACTGGAGACCAAAATAAATATCAACATATTGATTCAGCAGTCATACTCATTTGTTAAAAATCCTATCTTCTCTGTTATGCTCTTCCTTCTCTTTTTTTTCCTTGTTTTTGTGAAAAATAACATATATACAAAAAAGTAGTAAATTTCAAAGTACATCAGAACACTTAGTTGTAGAACAGATTTCAAGGCTTGGTAGTGGTTACAATTCCACAATTTTAGGTTTTCGTTTCTCGCTGTTTTAAGGTACTGGAGTCTAGGAACAACTTTAAAAAAGGGGGATTTAATAAGTTCCAAGTTTACAATTCTAAGAAAGTGAAAGTGTTCAAATTAAGGCACCAACAAGAGGTTACATTCACTCCAGAAAGGCCAATGGGTCAGGAACCCTTCTGTCACCTGGGTAGTCATGGGGCTGGCATCTGCTGGTCCCTTGCTCCTGGGCTCCATTGCTTTCAGCCTCTGTTCCTATGGGGGGTTCCTCACTTTGCTTCTCTGAGACTGGCTTTCAT
Organism: Myrmecophaga tridactyla; assembly: GCA_004026745.1. Classification (NCBI taxonomy): domain Eukaryota; kingdom Metazoa; phylum Chordata; class Mammalia; order Pilosa; family Myrmecophagidae; genus Myrmecophaga; species Myrmecophaga tridactyla. The sequence continues at coordinate 73,364 of PVIY010006215.1, forward strand.
CTCTTAGCTTCCCTTGGCTCTTTCCAGGTTCTTGTTTGCTAAACTTCTCATTGCAATATCTGCTGGGCTACAAGCATCTCCAAATATTCATGTCTCTGTTCTCCAGTGTCTGCATCTGTGTCAGCTCTGTTCTGAAGTTTCTGTTGGCTCTGAGGCTTCTGTCATTTCTGTCTCTCTCCAAAATGTTTCCTCTTTTAAAGGATTCCAGTAAACTAATCAGGGCCCCTAGACTGGATGGAGTCACATCTCCATGTAATCAAAAGATCACACCCAAATAAAAATTAAAAAAATAAAACATTTGGGAGGCAGGACATGGTGGCTCAGCAGGCAGGAATGCTTGCCTGCAATGCCAGAGGACCCGGGTTCGATTGCTGGTGCCTGCCCATGTTAAAAAAAAAACAAAAACATTTGCGTGTATCATATCTCCATGGAGATAATCTAATAAAAAAATTCCAACATACAGTATTGAATCAGGATGAAAAGAAATGATTGCCCAGAGAAGACTGAATCAAGATTAAAACATGGCTTTTTTGGGCTACATAATACCTACACACATATATGGTTTGAAAACGTATACAGTACATAAACTTGGTGCTACTTAATGCCCCTCTCTTCTTTCTCCCCATTGTATATTATTACTCCTAGAATTCTCTTCCCCTCATTAACAGTCATCTCACGTTTAAGAATTGGCAATTGCAATCATAATATGCATCACAGACTCTTACCTATTTTCAACACCCCTGTTTTTGCCAAGTAGTAAATATATTCAAACAAAGAACATTTCATCCTAGAAGTTGGAAATGAGGTGATAAAGAAGACACAGTCACTGCTTTCTTAGAGCTTTTAATCTAATAGTGGATACAGACAAGTAAAGAGTTATTTAAATTACGATAAGCACTCAGGTAGGAGATCTTCCTTACTCTACTTCCCAGAATCCACACAGGGACCTTTATCTCTATTTCCTTCTGCATCTGCAATCTTTCCCGATCCTTCCTTACAACTAAACCTCTAAGACTTTCCCATCCTCCCCCTCTCTAACTCTTTACATTCAGTTCATTCATTAGCATTCAATTAACATTCCATCTCATCTCTCCCCACCAAAATAAATGCCACTAACATTATAAGAATCTCTAGTCATTAAATCCAATGAAAATGTTCAGTGTGTAGCTTTCTTGACCTCTTAGAAGCAACTGAATAGAGAGCAACCCTTTTTTAAAAGCATATTCTTTTACTTGTATTAAGTAAGTTTGATTTTCTCCTACTACTCTAATCACTTCTTCACTATATCTTTGAAACTAATCATTCTCGACCAAGCCATTAAGTACTTTACTTTTTTCAAAGCCAAGTTTAGGCCTTCTTCTTTCTCACTATATTACTGTGATCCAAGAGAAGTATAACATAACCCACAGATACCACGTGTATAATTTCAAATGTTCTTGTAGCTACCTCAAAAAAAGGGGGGGGGAAGAAGTAGATTAATTTATTAACTCAGTAGATCCAAAATATTATGTTAGCATGCAATCAGTTTGACAAATTATTAATAAGGTATTTCAAACTCTGTGTTTCCTTCTAAGTCTTTAAAATCTGGCATGATTTCAGATTCAGACTCTACATTTCAAGTGCTCAGTGGCCTCATGTGTCTAGTGGGTCCTGTGTCACATGGTGGATGTCACATGGTATGGCTCCAGAGCTTAAAGAGTTACAGGATCTCAGCTGATCGCATGGCTTCAATTACTGTTATAAATACATGACTCCAAGTAATCTATCTCCAGTCCACGCAGCTTCTGCCTTCTGGATGTGAATAATCTATTTGTATATTTGCCATCTCCTCTTTATTGCCTCAAATTCTCAAATTCAATGTGTCAATGTGAAAATGCATGATCTTCCCCTTCCCACCTGAACTTCTTCCACTGTCCCTGTTCTTAATGGCTGACACTAGAATCTGTATAGTTTTACAAGGTGTAAACCTAATTTTCATCTTTAATAATTCCTTCACATCTATGATGATGATTGCTTTAGCTTCCTAAGCTGCTTCTGAAAAATAGCATGAAATGGGTTGATTTAAATAATGAGGATTTATTAGCTTATGATTTGGGGGCTAAAAGAAAGTCCAAATTAAGGTATCATCAAGGCTAGGTTTTCTCCCCAAAGACTAGAATTCTGGAGCTTGCTACCTGTGATCCTGGGTCCTTAGCTTCTCACATGACATGGTAGATGGTGGCCTTTCCTGGTCTCATTCTTCTCTTCTGGGTTCTATTGATGTAGCTTCTTACTTCCTGTGACTTTCTCTCTTGCAATGAATTTCATTCTCTTATAAAGGACTCAGTAAAAGGATTAAGGCCCATCCTGAATCAGGTCCTACTAACAAAAGGCTCACATGAGTAGGAATGGATTAAAGTTAAGAACATGTTTTTCTGGGTGCATAGAGCTTCAAACCACTACAATGATATTTTATTATTATTTATTATTATTTCTATATTTATACCAATTTAATACTAAACCTTCATGATTTTCTTTCCATCAAGAATCAAGTAATAATCTCATCATGTCTTTCCTCTACCCAGGCCCAAATTGAAATTATCCCTGAAATGACCATGAACTCTCTGGAGAAGATCTGTCTCCCCTGTTAAATAATCTCTTAGCTCTCTGTCCTTTTATATAGACCACAGATCACAATTTTTAATTAAAACTTGCTTGATTATATTGCTAATTTACCAACAAATTTACTAAATTATAAACTGAATGAGCAAGTAGCACAGTTAGACCCCACAATTCTTCACAGGTATCTAGTATAACACAGGCACTTAATAAATGCTTATTAAATGAGGAGCACCAAACCTGGTATTAGAGGATCAGGGAAAATCAGAAAGTGATGTCTTAGCTGGGCTGCATTTACTATGAAGCAATTTAGTCTTGTCTTTCTAAATTAAATGTTTAGTTGTCATTTGACTCAAACTCCACTTCCAGAAACTTATGCCATATAAATACTTATGTTTGAATAGCATAGTAATGACACACTTTGTTTTGATGCATATTTCAACTAGATATTAGTATCCATCTACTGTACATGTAGATGAAATATAGTCCAAAGAGATTAGTTAAGTAAAGTAGTGGAACCACTAACTGAATAAGCAGTTAGATTTCAGAAACCTAATTTTTTGACTACAGACCTACATTGCTTCATATAATTTATAAAAGCTAAACAATTTTCCAAGGAAAGAAATGACTAAATAAGGTATGCCTGAAACATATATTGACAAAATAATCCAATGGACAAAATGCAGCGATTCCACTTAAAAGATTTTTTTAATGGAAAAAAACAGACTAATTGCTACAGAACAAACCCTAGTGTGTCAGACAAATTTTTGGCCACCCTGATATTTACCCTTTGTATTACTGCTATGAATATGTTATATTGCATGGTTATAGGGAATATGCCAACGCAAGTAGGGTTACTAATCATTGACAGTAAAAGGGTGTGTTTATTTCGGATTATCCATGTAGGTCCAATATAATCCCATGATCCTTTAAAAGCAGAGCATTCCCCCAGTTCAGAGAAGAGAGAGAATCCAGAGAGACTGGAAGCCTGAGAAGTATGGGAAGCACTGCTTTGAAGTTGGAGGAGGGCAGGTGAGAGATAGCCTCTGGTAAATGGTGGGAAGACATTGGCCAACAACCAGCGAGGAAACAGGGATCTCAGACCTACAGCTGCAAGGATCTGGTTTCTGCCAAAAATGTAAATGAGCTTGGAAGCATATTCTTTTCCCAAGCTTCTGTGCAAGAGCCAAAGCTGGCCAACACTTGATCTCAGCCTTGTGAGACAGAAAGCAGAAAACACAATTAAGCCATGCCAGACTTCAGACCTATATAACCATGAGCTAATAGATTTATATTATTCTAAGTGTCTACGTTTGTGGTAATTTATTATACAATTATGCATTTAATATAACAAACAATATAATCCTGTTTTTTGTTTTCAGTAAATGATACTAGCCTTGTACATATAAAGATTTGTAAATGCACAGAAATTCAAATGGAAAGATAAACACAATAATTGGGAAAATATTTAACCCTAGACAAATTTTTGAGGTTATAGGGAGCAGATAAACAGGGTTTTTCACATTTAATTATGTATGGACATTTATTGCCTGACTCCTTATAGCAATAATGTATTTTTTTTTATATCCTGTATGACAGGGTTACATTTCATTCTTTTTCCATGTGAGTATTCCCTTATTGCAGCATCATTTGTTAAATTTTTTTTTGCTTGTTTGTGTCTTGTTTGTTTGTTTGCTTGCTTGTTTTTGGGGGGGAAATGCATGGATCAGAAATTGAACTCGGGACTCTCGCATGGCAGGTGATAATTCTACCACTGAACTACCCTCGCACCCCTGCAAGAATTTATTTGTGTAGTATTTATAAACATTAAAATATGATGTTTTTATCATGCAATGGTTCTACTGAATTGGAAATCAATTATGATGTTCCTCTTTCAAACTGGTATTTTGGAATCAATTAAGATGCAAAATGCCATCAGTCAGTACCTAGACACTAAAATAAATCAAGCTTAAATTTGTACGGTAATACATGGGTTCCAAGTAACTGAATGAAAAACAATTTATAGAACTCTGTGCCATTTGATCTTGCCAATACTCCTTCTCGTGACTAAAATATATGCCAACTTATGCATCTTGAACCATGAGCCCAGGTGCTGCTTGTAGCACCACACAATCTGGACCCTCAGGAACCAAAATGTGACCCATGATCTGTAATTCTTTCACCTACAAATGAAAACTACCCTGACAAGATTGCTGAAAACTTGGTAAATATAACAGCAAGAGAAACCATGGCGACAAAACCAAAAGACTACTGAAGTGATGCAATTTTTCACTTAAAATTGATCTTAAGAGGGCAGTACAATGTTGGCTCAGTGGTAGAATTTTCACCTGCCATGCCAGAGACCCAGGTTTGATTCCCAAAGCCTGCTCATGCCAAAAAAGAAAGATCCTAAGAGCTTGTAATCTATTTTTTCCCTCTCTTCCTTTCTTCCTTCAGGAACTTTCCTTCCTTCCTTTCTTCCCATCGTTTTTTGTTTTGTTTTGATTTATTTTGTTTTTTTGCATAGGCAGGCACCGGGAATTGAACCCGGGTCTCCAATATGGCAGGTTGCCCTTCCCATCAGTTTTTGGTAAGACATCTGACAAAGTGAAAAATCTATTTATAGAAAGGCAAAAATTTTTGCAAAATTTGAAAACACTAAAGTTCTTGCTAGGAGTATGAATCTCATAACGTGTTGTTTATAAAAGTTAGGTTTCTATTGGTAGTCATTTTCTCCAAGCATTCTAACATTTCAATTTTAACATGAAATATCCACTACTTTTTAGTCAAAACCAGTTAACTGCAATTTGAAACATTTTCTGTAATTTAGCTCCTTTATATCTCAGGGAATCTCCTGAGTAAGTAGGACCTGCAGCAATTTGCTAATTAGATTTTCGGTACAAAATGCAGACCTATGCTCTTCACTTAAAACATAATGGGTGTTTAGAAGTCAAAGAGTCCACAGAGACTACAAGCACTAAATATATTATCCTTAAAAACTAATTCTGTCATTTTTGATTCAAAGCCAACTCCTTAAGTAAAGTTACGAATTTTTAAATTATCCCATTGAGAGAGATAGAAAAGGAGAGAAGGAAAGGCCAGGTAGGCATCTGTCTCTTCTGCCAATGAATTGAAGTAAGAACCAACTTTCTCAGCAGCTTGCGCAGAATGTTATTTCCATTTGAGTTTCCTAAAAGCACCCATTTTGAAGAAAATCCACATATTATTTTACTTTACTGTATTCTGGAATGAAATATAGATGTCCATTGTCACACAGCTATATTGATTGTGAGTGAAAATGTGATCATTTTGCATTGACTTGTTCCACAGCACTGCATTCCGTCAACACGACAGAAGGAAATTAATGCTTTCATATTGTGCCTAAGAAAAATATGAGATGTCGTTCACTTTGCCCTCTACATAAAGAGGTATATGCAGTAGCTAAAAGGTAATAGCTTTCTCAAGATGTGAACTTGAGACTTTTATTAAAATCATTATTTAATGCACAAAAAATAACGAACCTATTGCCTTGGCATTTAAAATAATCATTTGTAGTCATTACTTCTTAGATCATACAGTTTACTTTGTTAAAAAACAGTATTTCTCAAATTAAAACAACTTTCCTTGTTTCATCTAGATTATATGCCTAAAATGATAATATGATATATATATATATATATATACATAAATCAATAGACTGAAAATTATAAATTGGTTATGACAGGAATTATTATTTGTTTGCATTTTATTTGACTTCCAGTCACCAAAAAGAATAATGGTCTTACTAGCCTTTGTAGGACACCTACACCGGACCCAGTATAAATCTTTAAATATATTTGGGTCTATATAAATTGGCTTGCATATGCTTTTATTGAATAAATCATATGACTAGTTATTACAATATAGGCTTACATTTAAAAATAATGCAAAATTTAAAAAAAATTGCAATTTCTAAATACCAAAAGTCACATGAATATCATGTGAAATCTAAAAACTAAATGTATAATTGTAGATATGTGGCTTCTGGTGAATTTGTATTTTGGAAAAGTCACCAGATTCACCCAGAATATTCTTCTTAAAAGTACTTATTCTATTGCTTAAAATAGAGTTGGGAATTTACATTTAAATTGGCAAAACAGCTTATGCAAAATTGGAGATGCAAAGAAATGAGACTTGTTGACTTTTAATCCTGAATTTTCATAATAAACCACATGTGATGACATTAATCACATACCCATATAATACAGTGCTGAATCGGACACATATGTATGATGATAGTGACCCCTACACTTATATATGAAAAGTCCCCAAACTGAACAATGACCTCACCCTGGCAGCGCATTGGTAACCTTCAATGCTCAAATAGTGCTATGTTCTTCCATGTACAAAGAAGTGCTTGTTCTTGTTGAATTTTGGAAATTTTGTAGTTGGTGTAGTTTAGGACACATCACCATCTGTCATACACACATTTTACAATATTCACTCGAGTATCTCCTTAGGTTCAACTAAAACATCCAGACTTCCAAGGCTGCCCAGTGCCACCTATGGAATCCATCTATGCAGAACTACAGAAGGGGGGAACACAGCTGTCCAGCAGGGCAGCATCATGAGCTCCCCTCAGCAGCAGGCCTTGGAGCCATTCCTGCAATAGTCCACCAGTTGTCCAGGGGCAGTTCGGGTGCCAGGAGATGAGAGCCACATTAGGAAGGTGAAAGAGTGTCCTTGACTGAAAGCCTCAAACCCTGCAGGGACCATTCTATGAACAAGTTTGTGGCCATAGCCACAGGGTTCCCACAAGGTCATGCCCTGTTACAGTCACCAAACTCAGGAAAGCCAAGAGTATGGCATCCCCACCAGGCATCCAGAGTGTTTGTAATTATTTTATATTTCCTATCAGTACTAATTCATTTGATTAGTACTGTTGCTGAAAAATGTAGCTGACATTCTATACTTACGAGGTTCCCAGGGAAACAGAACTAAAAACTCAACCAAAGGGTAGAATCCCATGCGGCCAAGATGTGAGTTTTGCTCATTGCTTGCCCACACCTATTATTTTCCTAATGTGTTTCTCACTGGACTCTAAGCATCACAAGTCCAGAGATTTGTGTCTCTTTTGTTCATGTTGATTAACTAGTTTCTTTCATACAAACATGGTTGGATTGTTATATTAATGAATTTGTCTCTGATTTACTTTCTATAAAATGAGGACAATAATAATATCTACCTAAAAGGGTGGTTGTGAAGTTTAAATGGGACAATACATTTTAAAAATGTGGCACAGTGCCTAGCATGTGGCCGATATTCAGTAAATGCTAAATGTTATTTTTACTTACATCGTCATAATCTTTAGAAATTCAAATAGACAAAATAAAAAGCAACAAAAAAAATAGCTAATCTAAAATACAAAAAAACACTCATATGTGGTAGTCCCCACTCCTGGCTCACGCTGATAATCTTGACGTCATTAGCCTTGATTGTTATATGTAATTTGAATAAGGTAATACAAAGGGCTTTTTCTAAAATAATATAATTTCTCCATAAAATTCACCTTATTTGAGGAGATTTTTCTTTTTAATTTAAGAATATTTTAAAGTCTTTTATTTTTAAAGTGCTTTTCAACCGGAAACACTTTTCACCCAAGTGATACTATTGGCTAATTTTTTATCCCAAAGTTATTCATGAGTCATTTGTCCTGAAAATATGGGACAGGAGTATGTTCTTAAAATGCAATTGGTCATAAAGTTGGCCTATGAAAACCTGAGATCTATAGTGGACGATGGCTGAGAATCAGGATTCTCAACCTTAGGACTGCCTACTAATATTCCAGCCATGAAAATATATCTGTGGAAAGACTGTGACATTGAATACATGAGGAGATAATTGATTGCAAAGCCAAAGATGGTTCTTTTTAGCTGTTTAGATATAAAGATCATTTTGTTATGATATATCTAATGAGGATGTTCTTAAAAACCTTTTAAAACATCAGTTATATGATTAGGTGTTCATTCAGGTCAATATTGGGTAAATTGTGCCCTAGACATTATTAATAATATCAGATCTTCAAATGTATACAACAAAAGTCCCTTTTATCATTTACCTTTTTGTTTCTGCAATTGTTTGGTTTTTTTTTTTTGGCACTTTTTCTCTATCAGATGATTATCTTGTGTATGTGTACATTTAATAAGTATACCATACTTGCGTAATAAATATACCTTATGATTTGTATGTCATTCAAAGTATGTATGCCATACACAGACTATAGGAAACATACTATAAACTATATTCTGTATGGGGTCTTGTTTTTATCCCATAAATTTTGATATTTGATGGACTTAGTTTTATATGAACCTCTACATAGCTAAGGATGAATTAGTGTACCTTCACACATGAACAACTACTGAGTTTTGGATTTTAATTATTTGCATTATCATTAGTGTCACAATGTTGGTAGTCAATCAACATACTCTTTCTTATTTAGTGCTTATTAGATAGACAGTCTTATTAGTCTTATTAGACAGACAGTCATGAAAATTTTGAGGTTTTAAAAATTTTTGTAACTATCTTTCATTTTTGCCACAGGAGCAATACATTTTTCATTATGAGTGGGTATAAAAATTTTTTTGTCTCCCCAACATCTCCTTTCATTAATTTTGCCTTTCATTCAGTAGGTCTTCTCAATTTACAGCTCATAATTTCCTCGAGCTCATTAAGTTTTCTTCTACCATGTCATTAATTCTTGCTTATATTCCATGTTAACTCAAGAAAACAAAGGGACACATTTGGATATACCTTCTCTGTTCACTGTATTTATCATCTCCTTATGCATCTTTTGCTATTTAGTCTCTTTTTTTCTTCTAGAATTCTAGGAGAGTCTCTTTCTTTTTCCTATAATTCTAGGAGAGTCTCTCACATAATTTTTTTTTTCCTACAGTTTAATTCCACTTTTTATTGCTTCTGATGCTGGTATTTATTCTATGATTATTCTTTATATTATATAATCTTGGTATCTTCAAGGCCATCTAACTTATAGGCAGTTCACTTTTTGTTGTCCTATTACATCTATCCTGTTTCATGAACTCCAAATTTATTGAATTTTATTTAGTACAAAGCATTTATACTTTACTTCTTTTTTTGCCAAATAAGGATTTCCTTCTATATCTCGAAGACTGTATTTTATGTTTTTTATGCATGTTGGATGATTTTATTCCCTTTCTCCTCTAAATATTCATGTCAAAATGAGCAACATTTATACATGCATGATGTGTCATGATAGAAGATGAATGTATTCACCTTTCTGTAGTTTGTCTGGCTTCACTGCATTATGAATAAGCTGGTCTGAGCAAGCAGAGTCCTAGTGTCACTTTACCATGAGCAGTATAGTCCAGAAGACTAAGTTCTGTTTTCTCCAAAAGGAGACATAGCACATGCTGTTCAAAGCCCAGTTCTTTTTAACTATTGACTTTGCATCTCGAGAAAGAAATTGAAATCCCTAACACTTTTATAACTTAGCAGCACTGTTTTCTTAGAGGGTTGTACTGGAGAAGTATTAATATGTACTGGCTACCCAAGAATGTGTCTTTCCCACTAATGCTAATGAAGGTTAAGAGTGTTCTGATCCCACCATTCTGGTCAATGAAATGCCACACCTGTAGGTTGGCACACAAAATTATCAGTTTTTAACTTTCTCATAAATGAGAAGGGAAATCAAGAATCCTAAATTTCTTTTTTCCCAAAGCCCTACTGATCATTTTAGCCATGCTTTGTAAATTCTAATACTCATGAAGCTGTCCATGGTCAACCATAGCAGATTGTCATCTTAAAAGTATACAGAGGGTGGGCAATGGTGACTCAGTGGTAGAGTTTTCACCTGCCATGCCAGAGACCCAGGTTTGCTTCACTGTCATTCCTTTTACCATCTTTCTCCTACATAGTAATTTACTTTTCTGATTTAAACTTTCATACAAGTGAGAATTCATTTTATGGCCCTCTCCTCTTTAAACAAAATTGAGAAGCCACCAGAACATAAAGCCCCCGTGGGCATTTTGGAACATGAAGTGTTGAAAAATCCCCATTTTAGTTCCTAGAAGGAGTGAGGTTGGAGGATTTTTATCTTTAAAAAAATTGCAAGCAATTTAGAGAAACATACATGAATATATAATAATGAAATACCCTAAACATATTATCTCATAATATATTCTAGACATTATATATGACACATTTTCAAGCATTGAATAAAGATTAATAATTAATAAATATTGGCCAAATGAATGTTTGACAGAAAGGAAACATTTTGAATAACCAAAGTCAACATTTCTTATGGGGCACACATAATTTATCTTAAATGCTATTTTAATGCCCACTTGCTACAGAAAAAAAGGAACCCAGAACACAGAGAAGATAAGTACAAGACTGATCATATAAGAACAGTTGAGGATACAAGCTGATGAAGCTAGCAGCAGGCACATTCTCATGTATTAAATTTTGTGAAGGGCAAAATCTATAGCATTTACATAAAGGCAATAGAAACACAATGCTGATTAAACAAGAAGACAAATATAAGGACTAGAAAATTCAAATCAACTCCCTTTGTTGAATTGAAAATTTACATCTCAATAGTATCCCAAAACAGACATAATCAACCATGTTTTACTTAACAGAAAATGGGGAATAAGAAGTTTCTTACATTTGGGCTGTGATGCAAAAAACGTTCCTAAGTAGCAAGCTAAATAAAAAATGTGATTTGAGGAAGGCATTTTCATGAATGCAAAAATGAGTCTTTACTGCTTTCTATCAAGAAAATACTTCAAATTGCTCTATTATCAAGGTTGCCTGAGTCACTGAATATATTTGCATTTTTCAACTAATTCTCAAAATGGCAAATAACCCTTAATATCAATTCTTCAGGAAATAGCGTCACAGGTTCAATATGAGATGATAACCATTCTTTAGTGAAGTTTCACTAAGATGATATTTCATACAGTAGGTACCTGAAGAGGTTGGAACTAAGAACAAAGAGAATGGTCCTGTCAGAAACAAATTCAGACAGCATGAAATTGGATAATGTACCTAGTATATTCTGTGGGGCACTCAGAAAAAGACATCCAGATAGACCCAATCATAGAGGACATTAAGAGGGAAGAAACACAGATTTCCTAATTCTTTAAATTAGGGAGCAGTTAATTTTAATATGTGCCCACTTTTACAAAATCTATTTTGTATGTCTTTGAGTTCACAACTCCCTAGATTATTAATCATATCACACATGAGGCCACTTTAAAATTAACCACTAAATGTCTCAATGTAGGTAGAGGTAAAGGTAAATGTTTCTTGAGAGCGTTAGAGATACACTTAAAAATGTGTTTATACATATGTATACATGCATACACTCAAATTTCTGCTTATATACATCAACTGGAGGCTTTTCTTACTGAAACATTGAAACATATTGTAGATAATTTAAGCACACAAACAGTATTTCCAAGCACACAGTTATAACTCAGTTGATGAGGTTTCAAAATCAGAAAATGCTTCTAAATGATCACCTAAGTAATGTAGATAGCTGGTGTCTACTTGGGCATATTTTGAATCCTTAAGCACTTTATTTTATTTTACCAATTTAATTAAATTAGGTTTCCTTATGTTCCACAAAATAAGATGTGCAATGGGAACTGGATGAATTCATGGAGAATATCCTCATTGTATCCTGAGTAGCAAGGGTTCATTAACAAGATTCTTTTCTCTAAGATGGAAATTCTTCTGTCACTGTACATAAATAAACATACAAACACTGGATGTTTGAATTATTTTGTGGTCATAAGAACAAGATGAAGATGGGACACCATTATCAGCAGAACTTGGGAAATATAAGCCAGCCATTACAGTGAAGATTCTAGTGTAAAGCCAACTTCTGATTAAGACAGATGAAATAGTATTATATAATTAATGCAATGTAATTAATGTAATAAAAACAGTTTTTAGGTAGGCTGAGTTGCTTTACCTCCATTTACTATGTGATTTGGGGTCAATTTCTTAGTCACTGTTCCTTGGGTTGCTCATCTGTAAAATGATATCTCTTAAAATTCTGATGAGGACAAAATTATTAAATGATAGATATACTATTCATAAATGTTCCTCACAATTAATGGCATACGGTAAGTGCATTAATTAGGGCTCTGCTGGTTACGGAGAAAAGAAAAAGCATGTTTAGGCAACGTGAGCAGTTTATTAGTTCATATTCCTGAAAAAACATAGCTTTGTCAGAATTTTATTAGTTGCTTTCTCTCTTTTTGTTTCTCAGATGCTCCGTTTTCTATTATGGATTCATTTTCAAATGGGCTCTTACCTTCGTGATTACAAAATGGCTGCACCTTTTTCTCATATTGTCTTAGCAAAGAATATAAAAGAAAGATGTCTGCTTTTTTTTTCAGAAGTCCCTGCAGAGTCTTGATGAGTGTCGCTGGCTCTTCATGGTTGTTTTACTCTTTATGGTATCAATCACTCTCGGGACTATTAAAAACAATAGAATGAGTAGGGAAGGAATAGTCTCCTAGTGTAAATTGGAATAAGCTTACTAATAAGTGGATGGAATAAAAATGTTTCCTTATTAGGTGTAGGAGTTTGGAGCTGTTAAATGCCCCAGAAAAGGCCATGTTTGGTCTCTTTAAAATATTTTTATTGAGATATCTTCACACACCATAGAGTCTATCCAAAGTATACCATCTGTGCTGGTTTGAAAGGAAGTATGCCCCCTAGAAAAGCCATGTTTTAATCAAAATCCCATTTCATAAAGGTAGAATAATCCCTATTCAATACTGTATGTTTGAAACTGTAATCAGATCATCTCCCTGGATGATGTGATTTAGTCAAAAGTGGTTGTTAAACTGGATTAGATGACGACATGTCTCCACCCATTTGGGTGGGTCTTGATTGGTTTACTGGAGTCCTATTAAAGAGGAAACATTTTGGAGAATGGGAGATTCAGAGAGAGCAGAGAATGCTGTAGCACCACGAAGCAGAGTCCACTAACCAGTGATCTTTGGAGATGAAGAAGGAAAATGCCTCCCAGAGAGCTTTATGAAACCGGAAGCCAGAAGAGAAAGTTAACAGATGATGCTGTGTTCGCCATGTGCCCTTCCAGATGAGAAAGAAACCGTGAACTTCATCGGCCTTCTTGAACCAAGGTATCTTTCTCTGGATGCCTTAAATTGGACATTTCTATAGACTTATTTTAATTGGGACATTTTCTCAGCCTTAGAACTGTAAACTTATTAAATTTCCCTTTTTAAAAGCCATTCTGTTCCTGGTATATTGCATTCTAGCAGCTAGCAAACTAGGACACCATCAATGGCTCAAAAATCACCACATAGTTGTGTGTTCATCATCATGATCATTTTGTAGAACATTTGTATCACTCCAGAAAAAGAAATAAAAAGACAAAAAAAAACAAACATACATCCCATACCCCTTACCCCTCCCTCTCATTGACCACCAGTATTGTAATCTACACCCAAATTTTAACCCCTTGTCCTCTCATATGATTTATTTATTTTTTGTCCTTATTTTTGACTCATCTGTCCATACTCTGGATAAAGGGAGCATCAGATACACCGTTTTCACAATCACACAGTCACACTGTAAAAGGTATACAGTTATACAATCTTCAAAAATCAAGTTTACTGGATACAGTTCAACAGTTACAGGTACTTCCCTCTAGCTACTCCAGTACGCCATAAACTAAAAAGGGTTATTTCATAATGCATAAGAATAACCTCCAGGATAACCTCTTAACTCTGTTTGAAATCTCTCACCACTGAAAATTCATTTTGTCTTATTTTTCTCTTCCCCCTTTTAGTCAAGAAGGCTTTTTAAATCCCATAATGCAGGGACCCCTTGATGCAGGGCCTCATCTGCAGGAGTCATGTGCCACATTGCCAGGGAGATTTACACTCTTGGGAGAAGGCCATGTTCTTTTAATCAGTTCCTATGGGTGCAGACCTATTATGGGTGGGATCTCTTGGTTAGGCTATTTCAATAGAGGTGTGACCCAGCCCATTCAAGGAGGGTCTTAATTCTTGACTGGAGTCCTTTGTGAAAGGGTAAAAGACAGAAAAAGCCTGGAGAATTCAGAGAGAGAAAAAGCCCTGGAGAAGCAAGCAAGGACCCTCAGAACCTCACAGAGGAAGCCACTGGAACCAGAGCTCTGAAAGCACGGAAACCCAGGAGAGAAGAACCAGCATGTCACCATGTGTCTTCCCATGTGACAGAGATATTCCAGATGCCAGCAGCCTGTTTTCAGAATCCAGGTATCATCTTGTTGACATCTTAACTGGGACATTTTCATAGGCTTAGAATTGTAAATTTTAAGTTAATAAATCCCCACTGTAAAAGCCAATTCATTTCTGGTATACTGCATTCTGGCAGCTTTAGCAAACCAAAACACTAAGCATTCAGCATTATTAGCCATCATATTGTTTTCATTGTTATTGCCTTCATGGAATAATATTGAGGGAGAGGGAAGAGGACACACACCTGAGCAAGGCAACATGACAAAATGGGCCAAAGAGAGATTAGAGTTTCAATTATTTCTCTTTGCAACCTATAGAATCAAAGGCACTCTTAGAATAGGAAATAAATTTGTAAAAAGAATAAGGAGATTGAGCGCAAATGCTAGCCGATGTGTTTTATAGATCTAAAAGCTTAAGAGTTTTCCCCATTTACTTTTTACAAGGAGTTTTATTGAGATATATTCACATGTCATTCAAGCCATCCAAAGTGTACAATCAATGGCTTTTAGTATAATCACAGAGTTGTACATTTATTACCACAATCTATTTTAGAACATCCTCGTGACTCAGGAAAAAAAAATCCCAATCCCTCTTCGCAGTCACTGCTCAATCCCTCCATCCTTCCCCAGCTCCACATAGCTACCAATCTAATTTTTGTCCATAAATTTACTTATATTTATATTTTATATAAATAGGAATCATACAATATGTAGTACTGTGTGTCTGGTTTCTCTCACCTAGCATAATTTTTTTTTATATTAGTAGAAGTTACATATTTACAGAAAAGTTATGTAAAAAATACAACATTACCATATACCCCCTATTGTTGACACTTTGCATTAGAGTGGTATCTTTATTACAATGAATGAAAACATATTAATATCTTAGCATTAACACATAGTCCATAGTTTATACTAGGCATGTTTTTTTCCTGCTTTTAAAATGCAAAAACCTAAGTATTGTGGCAAAAAAAAAAAAAA